>CM029014.1:200514389-200617283 GCA_016801055.1 Panax notoginseng
AATTAACCCCTTATTATTCACAATAAAATTTAGAAAAAAATTGATTTTATTCATTAATAAGCTGGGTGTGACGCCCCCAAAATAGGTATACAACACCCATTCTTGAGTCGCCAAATACATGGTACAGAAAGCAAACTACAACTTCAATAATACAATTGTCGTGCAAAATACGACAACACATACTGTGAGTTTAAATACAAATATTGTCTTCTAGACAATATCCACACTCAAATAAGTCCTCAATACAATTATTCAAACACTATTTTTACAGAAATAGTGAGGACTGCTAAAACATCTTTCTAGAACCATCACTCCATACTCCGACTAGATCCTGCTATGTTCTCACCTCCTGAGAAGAAAAATGGAACAAAAAGGAAAAGGGTGAGCTCAACTACCCCAGTAAAGAATATTATGACTAAGATAATATACAACAAATTATCATTAGTATTCAACAGGAAAAATCTGATAGAATATAATCGACAACAAGTTTTAGATCAACAACTGCAGCGGAAACAGCAAACCATTAGAAGAGTCAAGTAGAGAAAGAATTCTACTATCTTCTAAAGATTTAAAAGTCCATCATCAATATTTTATCCCTGTAACATCAATTAATAATCATCTTTATCCAAATATTCATCTTTGCACTACAGGCCAAAGATATTCATTTGTATCACCTGTCAGTCATGTTCATCTCAACACCTGTTCATCTTTGCACTACAGGCCAAAGATATTCATCAAGTAATCATACATCTTTGCACTACAGGCCAAAGATATTCAGTAATATCATCATTTAGGACTGAGGATGATGAAAAATATCTTAAAGAGAACGAATCCAGTGAGACAGAAGGACAAATAGTAGGGATTCGTATAACATTTTATCCAAGATCAATAATACTTCATAATAATCAATTGTGAAGCAGAATTCAAAAATAAAGATCAAAACATGGATACAATCAAAGATAGTAACCATAAATAGACATCTTGGACAAAAAGGGAAATTTTATTTTTCGGTGAATAGTCGTATTCGTGAATAGTGCCGTATACGTGAATAGTAACGTATACGTGAATAGTAACTCCGACATAAAAAGTTCCAAATTTGATAAAAACTCATGTTAATATTTCAGCATAATGATATTGAAGAAAATAATATCATTTAAGAAGAAAATAATATCCCTTACCTCAAGATATCAGTACTTCTGGTCGGAATACCGGTATAAGGCTGAAAGAAACTTGCTCTGATGAATAGAAACTCTCAAAGTATCTAAATACTCACAAAACACACTCAATAATCTAGAGAGAGAAAGAGAGAAAATTTGTTTCTGGTGTGATTTTCAATTCTAACTTAGCCCTCTATTTATAGGAAAATATTAGTAGGTTTGACCTGCAACTTGATGGTTTTACCTGCTACTATTCCCACCTACCACATTTGAAATATAATTCAGCACATTTCTTCACCAACCACAAGTGGGGCCCACCAATTCTAGAATTTTTCATCAAAATGATAAACTCCGAAAATTCAACAATTTCTGAACCAGTCATCTCGTAAAATTCATAATAAATCATACGTTGATTTTTAACGGTTCAAAATTTGTGGACATATACTCAACTTATATATGTATAACATATCCAAAAATTACCACGATCCAACGGTCGGATTAAAAATTATAACCCCCGCAATATTTCTCAAAAATCCTGATTTGATTTTTAATACCTCCATTCCGATAAAAATACTGATAAAACACCTCAACATTAACTCCTTCATTTTAACCACAAAAATATATCCCTCATTTATATCCACATAAAATAAATATTTCCTTATCATATGAATCAATAATTAATTATTCACAAATAATATTACAGAATCACATTTATGACAACCAGGCCGTTTCCAGGAAAGATGGGGCTTTCCAATAAGGATTTCTCCTTACTGGCGCGCAATTAGATGACCAAACCTCTCCTTAGACAGAACTTTCTAGACATTGCCAATAATGTTATCTAATAATATTATTCAAATAATATGAATTATTGATCTGATAATGGAAAATACTGTGCAGCAATAATTATTGAAACAACAATAATATAAAATATCAATGCAACAATTATTGAATCAATAAAATAAAATATTGAACAATAACTACTGTAACAATTATTGAGTAGTGCCTTCTTACGTAAGAATCAATAATTGGTGCAATACCGTGTGCTACTGTATTTTAATCACCGGGTATTCCAACAGTATTAACGGTAACAACTACGCCGTTATTTATAAATAACTTATACTTGTCATTTTCTTCATCCAATCGCTTTCCGTTATGGGGCCCACACAAGGCTGCGCCGTCGTACGAATATTCCCCGACAGCAAGAATATTCCACGACCAAACGAATATTCCCCGACAAAATGAATATTTTATAACCACTTGCTTATTTTGCAAAATTTGCACATTTCACCCATAACCAAAGTATTATATCAAATTAACCCCTTATTATTCACAATAATATTTAGAGAAAATTTGATTTTATTCATTAATAAGTTGGGGTCTTACAACCTCCCCTCCTTATGAAATTTCGTCCTCGAAATTGACGTACGTACCTGATGTTTCAAAAAGGTGAGGATACCTCGCTTTCATTTCTGATTCCAACTCCCAGGTCATTTCTTCAATAGCATGGTTTCTCCACAAAACCTTAACTTGTGGTATAACCTTCGTGCGTAGGACATGCTCTTTCCTATCCAAGATCTTAACAGGTACCTCCTCGTACGTTAAATCTTCAGCTATCTCGTCTGGTTCTAACTCAATAATGTGGTTCGGGTCTTTAACATATTTACGAAGCATAGATATGTGAAAAATATTATGAACACGAGACATGCTTGGAGGTAATGCGAGTCTATATGCCACATTTCCTATTCGCTCAAGAATCTCAAATGGACCAACAAATCTTGGATTGAGCTTTCCTCTCTTCCCAAATCTTGTAACTCCCTTCCATGGTGCAACACGTAATAATACATGATCCCCAATATTAAATTCCACGTCCTTCCGATGAAGATCCGCATAACTCTTTTGTCGATCCTGTGCCGTTTGTATACGTTGTCGAATCGTTTGGATCTTCTCTGTAGTAATGCGTACCAACTCTGGTCCCAACAATGTTGCTTCACCCACCTCGTCCCAGCATACTGGAGAACGACATTTTCTTCCATACAACGCCTCGAATGGAGCCACACCTATGCTCGCCTGATAACTGTTGTTGTAGGAGAATTCCACCAATGGTAGGTACTTATCCCAACTCCCTTTGAGATCTAGGACACAAAGTCTTAATAGATCTTCAAGAGTTTGAATAGTCCTCTCTGATTGTCCGTCCGTTTGAGGATGGTATGCCGAACTGAATCGTAAATCCGTGCCCATAGCTTTCTGCAAGCTAACCCAAAATCGTGAAGTGAATCTTGGGTCACGATCCGAAACTATGGATACTGGCATGCCATGCAATCTCACAATCTCGTTCACGTACATACTAGCAAGACGTTCAAGGGAATAAGTCTCACGTATCGGCAAGAAATGAGCGGACTTGGTTAATCTATCAACAATAACCCAAATCGCATCTATGCCTTGAGAAACCTTGGGAAGACCCGTAACAAAATCCATAGTAATGTGTTCCCACTTCCATTTCGGGATCTCAAGTGGTTGCAATGGACCCTTTGGCACTTGATGCTCCGCCTTTACACGTTGACAAGTTAAACATCTCGAGATAAACTCCGCGATCTCTCTTTTCATATTGCTCCACCAAAATGTATGTCGAAGATCGTGATACATTTTGGTACTCCCAGGATGGATTGCAAACGGTGTGTTGTGTGCCTCCATCATTATTTATGCTTCAAGTCAAAATCGTTAGGAACACAAAGTCTGGAGTTGACTCGAAGTATTCCTTCTTCATCGATTCTTGCTTCTGGAATAGCACCTTCTTGCACTTTCTTCTTCATACGCATCAGCTCCATGTCCGTAGCTTGAGCAGCTTTAACTTTATCGATTAAAGTCGGTTCTACTCGTATATTTGATATCATCATGTGGGTACTTGGAGCCTTCATCTCTATCTCCATCCTTTGCAAGTCATACAAAATGGGCCTTTGTGTTAACAACATTGCACTCGTACCCGCATATGATCTTCTACTCAATGCGTCAGCTACTACGTTTGCTTTTCCAGGATGATATTGGATGGTATGATCGTAATCTTTCAACAGCTCGAGCCAACGTCGCTGCCGCATGTTGAGTTCCTTTTGGGTGAAGAAATATTTGAGGCTTTTATGATCTGTATAGATCTCCACTTTCTCCCCATACAGGTAGTGTCTCCAGATCTTCAACGCAAAAACGACTGCTGCCAACTCCAAATCATGAGTAGGATAATTCCTCTCATATTCTTTGAGTTGTCGTGAGGCATAGGCTATGACTTTCCCATGTTGCATGAGAACACATCCTAACCCTTTGCCTGAAGCATCGCTGTAGATAACAAATCCATCCGAACCAGATGGTATTGTCAGAACAGGTGCCGAAATGAGTCTCCTCTTGAGTTCTTGGAAACTCTTCTCGCATTCCTCACTCCATACGAATTTTGTATCTTTCCGAGTCAGCTGAGTTAACGGAGTAGCGATTCGAGAAAATCCTTCCACAAATCTCCGATAATAACCAGCTAAGCCTAGAAAGCTACGTACTTCGGTTACCGACTTCGGTTGCTCCCAACTTTGTATGGCTTCAATCTTCGCCGGGTCGACAGATACTCCATGTTTTGACACCACGTGCCCAAGGAATGCTACTTCCTCAAGCCAGAACTCGCATTTCTTCAATTTGGCATATAGCTTATTTTCACGAAGCCTTTGCAGTACCAGCTTCAAATGGCGCTCATGATCTTCACGGCTTTTGGAATAGATGAGGATGTCATCAATAAAGACAACAACGAACTGATCCAAATATTCTTTGAATACACGGTTCATCATATCCATGAAGGCAGCAGGAGCATTAGTCAATCCAAAAGACATTACTAAGAATTCATAATGCCCGTACCGAGTTCTGAAGGCAGTCTTTGGAATATCCTCAGTTTTAATCTTCAGCTGATGATATCCAGAACGAAGGTCGATCTTTGAAAAGAATTGTGTTCCTTGTAACTGGTCGAACAGGTCATCAATGCGAGGTAGCGGATACCTATTCTTGATAGTGACATGATTCAATTCTCGATAGTCGATACAAAGTCGCATACTCCCGTCTTTCTTCTTTACGAATAAAACAGGAGCACCCCAAGGAGACGTACTAGGACGAATAAAACCGATGTCCAACAACTCCTGTAGTTGGACTTTTAACTCCTGAAGTTCAATAGGAGCCATTCGATATGGAGTTTTAGAAATGGGCTTTGTACCGGGTTCAAGGTCAATAAAGAATTCAACTTCACGTTCTGGGGGTAGACCAGGAAGTTCTTCAGGAAATACATCGGGAAATTCTCTAACAATAGAAATATTATTCAAATCTGACTTGTCTTTGTTCAAATCCATTACATGGGCTAAGAAAGCTTGACATCCGTTTTTCAATAAACGAATAGCTTTGTGGCTTGATATGACAGTGACTGATTTTAGTGGTTTAGTAGTTTGAATTCGTATGACAGGTTGGTTAGGAATATGAAAACTAACAACCTTACGAAAACAATCAATTTTAGCATGATGAGTGGTTAACCAATCAATTCCTAAAATCACATCAAAAGCAAGTATCTTTAAAGAGATAAGATCAACAGGTAATGTGATAGTGCCAACTTGGATCATGCAAGATTTATAAACTGTAGATGTAACGAAGGTTTCACCCAACGGAGTTTCAACAGATAAGTTAAAGTCCAATTTCTCCGGAGTCAAGTTTAAACGTTGAGCACAAGCAGGAGAGATAAAAGAATGGGTAGAACCGGTATCTAGTAAAGTATAAACTTCGCAAGAATTCAAGATTAGCTTACCCGTGATCACCTCGTTCGGGTTTCTCGCGTTTTGGCCAGTAACGACAAACGCCCTTCCAGGAACCGCTGATTTTGACTTATCCGGACAGCTTTTGGAGTCACCATCCCCGCTGAACTTGGTTTTGCTACAGAACACTCTCGAGCTATATGACCCTCCTTTCCACAGTTATAACATACCTTGGATTGTTGTGGGCAGTTTGGGCTGATATGTCCCTCTTTCCCACATTTGTAACATACGACCGGTGGTCGTTCTCCTCCCCTAGAAACAGTTGATGTTTGTGCTGACGTCTTCACGTTATCATTGTTGTACCTTCTCTTCTTGAAATCTCCTCCCGACTCGCTCCTTCTATTATCACGACCACGATTACCACCAGAGTGGTTACCGCTTTTGTCCGAATGTTTTCCTCCCTGCTGGTTTTCATTGCTTCGATGACTGCCGCCACCGGTATGACCCTGGTTGTGGTCCCTCGGTTGCACATACTCATTATCTCGCTCTAATAATTGAGCCCTATTTACAACATCTGAATATAAAGAAAATTTATGAGAGATAAGATATTGTCGAATCTCGGGTTTTAGACCTCTCAGAAACATCCTTGTCATTCGTTCCTCATTTTCGACCAAATGAGGTGCAAACCTGGATAACTCTGCAAACTTCGCCTCGTACTGGGACACCGTCATGTTGTTTTGTTCCAGTCTGATAAACTCTACCTCCTTCATATGACGAATACTTTCAGGAAAGTACTTGTCATTGAACAGTTTTTGAAATGTTTCCCAGGACATGTTGAGTGCGTCAGGCTGGGTACGCTTCACAGACTCCCACCAGTAGTCTGCCTCACCGCGGAACATGAAGGTGGCGAATGGAACCTTCTGTTCCTCCGTGCATCCCAAGACATCGAATATCTTGGTAATTTGCTTGACCCACGTTTCCGCCATGATCGGATCCGGCTTTCCCTTAAATTCTGGTGGTCCGAATTCTTTGAACTGCTTAGCTGTGACAAACTGCGCGTTATCATTTCCACCCGTATTCTGCACACGAGTCTCCCTCGTTTGATTTTGCATGAACTGCAAAAAGCTCCTAAACATTCCATCATTCATCGTTTGCTCGGTAACGTTGTTTACAGGAGGAATATTGCCTTCCTGTTGCACGTTCCCCTGGGTGGTGATCAAAGGTGTCTCCACGGTCTGATTCACTCCATTATTAACGTTCTCAGCTGCCATTCTTAAATACTGCCATAAAACAAGGGTTAATAGTCATGTCATATATTATCCCTATACTCTGACCGACCAAATAAACACCAAATAAACTTAGTCAGGTCATACTAGCGAAGGAATTCCCCGTCTCTCCCCTCCTAGTTCTTGTCTCACATCTCAGCCAGGGATCATATCCCTAAGCTCTGATACCAACTGTGACGCCCCCAAAATAGGTATACAACACCCATTCTGAGTCGCCAAATACATGGTACAGAAAGCAAACTACAACTTCAATAATATAATTGTCGTGCAAAATACGACAACACATACTGTGAGTTTAAATACAAATATTGTCTTCTAGACAATATCCACACTCAAATAAATCCTCATTATAATTATTCAAACACTATTTTACAGAAATAGTGAGGACTGTTTGTATATTATGACTAAGATAATATACAAACAAATTATCATTAGTCTTCAACAGGGAAAAATCTGATAGAATATAATCGACAACAAGTTTTAGATCAACAACTGCAGCGGAAATAGCAAACCATTAGAAGAGTCAAGTAGAGAAAGAATTCTACTATCTTCTAAGATTTAAAAGTCCATCATCAATATTTTATCCCTGTAACATCAATTAATAATCATCTTTATCCAAATATTCATCTTTGCACTACAGGCCAAAGATATTCATTTGTATCACCTGTCAGTCATGTTCATCTCAACACCTGTTCATCTTTGCACTACAGGCCAAAGATATTCATCAAGTAATCATACATCTTTGCACTACAGGCCAAAGATATTCATTAATATCATCATTTAGGACTGAGGATGATGAAAAATATCTTAAAGAGAACGAATCCAATGAGACAGAAGGACAAATAGTAGGGATTCGTATAACAGTTTATCCAAGATCAATAATACTTCATAATAATCAATTGTGAAGCAGAATTCAAAAATAAAGATCAAAACATGGATACAATCAAAGATAGTAACCATAATAGACATCTTGGACAAAAAGGAAAAATTTTATTTTTCGGTGAATAGTGCCGTATTCGTGAATAGTGCCGTATACGTGAATAGTGCCGTATACATGAATAGTAACCCCGACACAAAAAGTTCCAAATTTGATAAAAACTCATATCAATATTTCAGCATAATGATATTGAAGAAAATAATATCATTTAAGAAGAAAATAATATCCCTTACCTCAAGATATCAGTACTTCTGGTCGGAATACCGGTATAAGGCTGAAAGAAACTTGCTCTGATAAATAGAAACTCTCAAAGTATCTAAATACTCACAAAACACACTCAATAATCTAGAGAGAGAAAGAGAGAAAATTTGTTTCTGGTGTGATTTTCAATTCTAACTTAGCCCTCTATTTATAGGAAAATTTTAGTAGGTTTGACCTGCAACTTGATGGCTTTACCTGCTACTATTCCCACCTACCACATTTAAAATATAATTCAGCACATTTCTTCACCAACCACAAGTGGGGCCCACCAATTCTAGAATTTTCCATCAAAATGATAAACTCCGAAAATTCAACAATTTCTGAACCAGTTATCTCGTAAAATTCATAATAAATCATACGTTCATTTTTAACGGTTCAAAATTTGTGGACATATACTCAACTTATATATGTATAACATATCCAAAAATTATCACGATCCAACGGTCGGATTAAAAATTATAACACCCGCAATATTTCTCAAAAATCCTGATTTGATTTTTAATACCTCCATTCCGATAAAAATACTGATAAAACACCTCAACATTAACTCCTTCATTTTTAACCACAAAAATATATCCCTCATTTATATCCACATAAAATAAATATTTCCTTATCATATGAATCAATAATTAATTATTCACAAATAATATTACAGAATCACATTTATGACAACCAGGCCGTTCCCAGGAAAGAGGGGGCTTTCCAATAAGGATTTCTCCTTACTGGCGCGCAATTAGATGACCAAACCTCTCCTTAGACAGAACTTTCTAGACATTGTCAATAATGTTATCTAATAATATTATTCAAATAATATGAATTATTGATCTGATAATGGAAAATACTGTGCAGCAATAATTATTGAAACAACAATAATATAAAATATCAATGCAACAATTATTGAATCAATAAAATAAAATATTGAACAATAACTACTATAACAATTATTGAGTAGTGCCTTCTTACGTAAGAATCAATAATTGGTGCAATACCGCGTGCTACTGTATTTTAATCACCGGGTATTCCAACAGTATTAACGGTAACAACTACGCCGTTATTTATAAATAACTTATACTTGTCATTTTCTTCATCCAATCGCTTTCCGTTATGGGGCCCACACAAGGCTGCGCCGTCGTACGAATATTTCCCGACAGCAAGAATATTCCACGACCAAACGAATATTCCCCGACAAAATGAATATTTTATAACCACTTGCTTATTTTGCAAAATTTGCACATTTCACCCATAACCAAAGTATTATATCAAATTAGCCCCTTATTATTCACAATAATATTTAGAGAAAATTTGATTTTATTCATTAATAAGTTGGGGTCTTACATGGGGTCTTACACAAATATTTTATATTGACATTGAAATTTAGTAAATTGGGTAGTGTAAAGTTGGTTGTAGTTTGGCAAAAAAAATTCTTCATTTTTAATTTAAATTTTGAAATTAAAGATAAATTTTAAATAATATTTTTTAATTAAAAAATTAATAATGACAATGTGAAGCACTAAAAAGGTTAAGAATTTTATGCTACGTTGTAATATTAAAATAAAAAATTATAATTAAATTTAAAATTCGAGTGACTTGTTCTATCTATCCGTGCGTCTAATTAGGAAGGCTATGGAATAATGGAAGATTGGATTCACTGTCTTAAACACTGTACATACGTCATTGGAATACATCCGACATTATAGTAAGTTAAGTTATGAAAAATGTTACTTTCACACTAATTTCATAATTCCTTATATTTAAATATAATTCCTTATTTTTAAGAATAATAAAAAAATTTACGCTACTTTCTTGAATTTATTTTCAGTCATTTTAGAGTTTATTATACATTTTTGTCTTGTGTACTTTAAATTTTCTATTAAGGGTTAAAACTCTCCCTTTCAAAGTTTCACAGAAATTTACTTTTAACTTTAAGGTATCACTTTTCTCAATGTTGATTAATTTTTTTTATAAAACTGATTCATTTTAAGTGTGTGTGTGTTTAAATAATGGTATTTTTTGGGAAGTGAGAGAGTAAGATGATAGATGTGAGTTTAAATTTTTGAGAGATAAATTTTTGGTCGTCGGATGTTGAAGCCTCAAATGATTTTAGATCGTTAGATGTTGAAGTCTAAATTGATTTGAGGTCGTTGGATGTTGAAGCTTTGGAATTTGAGCCGCTCTAAATATATAGTTAGACATAGTACTAAATACTTCCTCATTTTAGGTCATTTTATTAACCCAGATTAATAATCACATGTCTATTTTAAAAAATAAATAACAGATTTGTGATTAATAATCCTTACAATCAAATATAGTCTAAGGATATAGTTTTATCCTATCTTTTGTGATGCCCCCAAAACAGGTCCAATCCATCCAACCCATTCTGAGTCGCCAAATACATGGTACAGAAAATAACTACAACTTTATTATTACAATTGTCGTGCAAAATACGACAACACATATACTATGAGTTTAAATACAAATATTGTCATCTAGACAGTATTCATACTCAATTAAGAACTCATTATACTTATTGATACACTATTTTACAAAATAGTGAGGACTACTAAAACAACTGTCTTGAACCATCATTCCACACCCCGACTAGTACTCGCTACATTCTCGCCTCTTGAGAAGAAAATTGGAACAACAAGGAAAAGGGTGAGCTCAACTAGCCCAGTAAAGAATATTATGACTAAGATAATATACAACAAATTATCCTTAGTCTTCAACAGGGAAAAATCTGATAGAATACAATAGACAACAAGTTTTAAATCAATAACTGCAGCGGAAACAGCAAACCATTAGAAGAGTCAAGTAGAGAATGAGTTCTACTATCTTCTAAGATTTAAAAGTCCATTATCAATATTTTATCCCTGTAACAACAATCAATAACCATCTTTAATCAAATATTCATCTTTGCACTACAGGCCAAAGATATTCATTTGTATCACCAGTCGATCATGTTCATCTCAACACCTGTTCATCTTTGCACTACGGGCCAAAGATATTCATCAGAAATCATCAATCTTTGCACTATAGGCCAAAGATATTCAATTATATCATCATTTAGGACTGAGAATGATGAAAAATATTTTAAAGAAAACGAATCCAGTGAAGCAAAAGAACAAATACTAGGGATTCGTATTACAGTTTATCCATGTCCAAAAATACCTTATAAATAATCATAGTGGAGTAAAATTCAAGAATGATCAAAACATGGATACAATCAAAGCTAGTATTCATAATAGATATTTTGGACAAAAAGAAGAAAATTTCATTTTTTGGTGAATAGTAACTCGTGAATAGTAACTCGTGAATAGTAACTCGTGAATAGTAACTCATGAATAGTAACCCCGACATGAAAAGTTCTAAATTTGATAAAAATTCAGATCAATACTTCGGCATAATGATATTAAAGAAAATAATATCATTTAAGAAGAAATAACATCCCTTACCTCGGAAATACGGTACTTCTGACTAGAATACTAGATATAGTGCTGAAGGAAACTTGCACCGTATAGCAACACTCAAAGTATCAAAATACTCACAAGAATACACTCGATAATATAGAGAGAGAAATAGAGAGAAAACTTCAGTTTCTGGTGTGTTTTTCAATTCTAACCTAAGCACCCTATTTATAGGAAAATGCTTAGAACAGCAAAGCAGAAAATTGAATATAATAATAATATATTTAACAAATTTTCCTTAGCCCACCTTGACCATCTGAATTCAGCCATAACACATGTTAATGATGTCCACAAAATACAAAAAAAATGTTTTTCTAAACAAAAATAATTAAAACTTCCAAAAATCAATTATTTCGGAATTTCGGAACTTCAATAATTCATAATAAATAGCCCTTTCATCAGAAAATTTGAATCTCGCGTGTTTTTATAGGAAATTCAATTCTCTACAACTTTGCAGAGGAAAGTTTTTCCAAATTCCAAACAGAAATTGACCGAAATCCACAAACGGACGATTTTACAGTCAATAATAAATTTTCGGTCAAGAATTGTGTCCACCAACACACAAAACATGTGTTAATCATTTAATGTCACAAAAATACTCTTCCTCCTCATATACTCATATATCCCACATTCATTGTAAAAATATCACCATCAATATAATATATTTAAATGAATTAATTTATCAGAAAAAGATAAAATATTAATTTTCAACAATTGTCACATTAAAAATTTTCTCCATCTATATCCACATAAAATTAATATTTTCCTCATCATATAAATTAATAATTAATTATTCACAAATAATATTACAGAATCATATTACTGACAACCAGGCAGTTCCCAGGAAAGAGGGGGCTTTCCAATAAGGATTTCTCCTTACTGGCGCGCAATTAGATGACCAAACCTCTCCTTAGATAGAACTTTCTAGACATTGCCAATAATGTTATCTAATAATATTATTCAGATAATATGAATTATTGTTCCGATAATAGAAAATATTGTGTAGTGACAATTATTAAAACAACAGTAATATAAAATATCAACGCAGCAATTATTGAATCAATAAAATACAATATTGAACAGTAATTATTGTAACAATTATTGAGTAGTGCCTTCTTACGTAAGAATCAATAATTGGTGCAATACCGTGTGCTACTGTGCAACAACGCGTATTACTGTGTTTTAACCACCGGGTATTCTGTAAGACCCCAACTTATTAATGAATAAAATCAAATTTTCTCTAAATATTATTGTGAATAATAAGGGGTTAATTTGATACAAATACTTTGGTTATGGGTGAAATGTGCAAATTTTGCAAAATAAGCAAGTGGTTATAAAATATTCATTTTGTCGGGGAATATTCGTTTGGCCGTGGAATATTCTTGCTGTCGGGGAATATTCGTACGACGGCGCAGCCTTGTGTGGGCCCCATAACGGAAAGCGATTGGATGAAGAAAATGACAAGTATAAGTTATTTATAAATAACGGCGTAGTTGTTACCGTTAATACTGCTGGAATACCCGGTGATTAAAATACAGTAGCACACGGTATTGCACCAATTATTGATTTTTACGTAAGAAGGCACTACTCAATAATTGTTACAGTAGTTATTGTTCAATATTTTATTTTATTGATTCAATAATTGTTGCATTGATATTTTATATTATTGTTGTTTCAATAATTGTTGCTGCACAGTATTTTCCATTATCAGATCAATAATTCATATTATTTGAATAATATTATTAGATAACATTATTGGCAATGTCTAGAAAGTTCTGTCTAAGGAGAGGTTTGGTCATCTAATTGCGCGCCAGTAAGGAGAAATCCTTATTGGAAAGCCCCCTCTTTCCTGGGAACGGCCTGGTTGTCATAAATGTGATTCTGTAATATTATTTGTGAATAATTAATTATTGATTCATATGATAAGGAAATATTTATTTTATGTGGATATAAATGAGGGATATATTTTTGTGGTTAAAAATGAAGGAGTTAATGTTGAGGTGTTTTATCAGTATTTTTATCGGAATGGAGGTATTAAAAATCAAATCAGGGTTTTTGAGAAATATTGCGGTGTTATAATTTTTAATCCGACCGTTGGATCGTGGTAATTTTTGGATATGTTATACATATATAAGTTGAGTATATGTCCACAAATTTTGAACCGTTAAAAATGAACGTATGATTTATTATGAATTTTACAAGATGACTGGTTCAGAAATTGTTGAATTTTCGGAGTTTATCATTTTGATGGAAAATTCTAGAATTGGTGGGCCCCACTTGTGGTTGGTGAAGAAATGTGCTGAATTATATTTCAAATGTGGTAGGTGGGAATAGTAGCAGGTAAAGCCATCAGGTTGCAGGTCAAACCTACTAAAATTTTCCTATAAATAGAGGGCTAAGTTAGAATTGAAAATCACACCAGAAACAAGTTTTCTCTCTTTCTCTCTCTAGATTATTGAGTGTATTTTGTGAGTATTTAGATACTTTGAGAGTTTCTATTCATCGGAGCAAGTTTCTTTCAGCCTTATACCGGTATTCCGACCAGAAGTACTGATATCCTGAGGTAAGGGATATTATTTTCTTCTTAAATGATATTATTTTCTTCAATATCATTATGCTGAAATATTGATATGAGTTTTTATCAAATTTGGAACTTTTTGTGTCGGGGTTACTATTCATGTATACGACACTATTCACGTATACGGCACTATTCACGAATACGGCACTATTCACCGAAAAATAAAATTTTTCCTTTTTGTCCAAGATGTCTATTATGGTTACTATCTTTGATTGTATCCATGTTTTGATCTTTATTTTTGAATTCTGCTTCACAATTGATTATTATGAAGTATTATTGATCTTGGATAAACTGTTATACGAATCCCTACTATTTGTCCTTCTGTCTCATTGGATTCGTTCTCTTTAAGATATTTTTCATCATCCTCAGTCCTAAATGATGATATTAATGAATATCTTTGGCCTGTAGTGCAAAGATGTATGATTACTTGATGAATATCTTTGGCCTGTAGTGCAAAGATGAACAGGTGTTGAGATGAACATGACTGACAGGTGATACAAATGAATATCTTTGGCCTGTAGTGCAAAGATGAATATTTGGATAAAGATGATTATTAATTGATGTTACAGGGATAAAATATTGATGATGGACTTTTAAATCTTAGAAGATAGTAGAATTCTTTCTCTACTTGACTCTTCTAATGGTTTGCTGTTTCCGCTGCAGTTGTTGATCTAAAACTTGTTGTCGATTATATTCTATCAGATTTTTCCCTGTTGAAGACTAACGATAATTTGTTTGTATATTATCTTAGTCATAATATTCTTTACTGGGCTAGTTGAGCTCACCCTTTTCCTTTTTGTTCCATTTTTCTTCTCAGGAGGTGAGAACATAGCAGGATCTAGTCGGGGTATGGAGTGATGGTTCTAGAAAGATGTTTTAGCAGTCCTCACTATTTCTGTAAAATAGTGTTTGAATAATTGTAATGAGGATTTATTTGAGTGTGGATATTGTCTAGAAGACAATATTTGTATTTAAACTCACAGTATGTGTTGTCGTATTTTGCACGACAATTGTATTATTGAAGTTGTAGTTTTCTTTCTGTACCATGTATTTGGCGACTCAGAATGGGTGTTGTATACCTATTTTGGGGGCGTCACAGTTGGTATCAGAGCTTAGGGATATGATCCCTGGCTGAGATGTGAGACAAGAACTAGGAGGGGAGAGACGGGGAATTCCTTCGCTAGTATGACCTGACTAAGTTTATTTGGTGTTTATTTGGTCGGTCAGAGTATAGGGATAATATATGACATGACTATTAACCCTTGTTTTATGGCAGTATTTAAGAATGGCAGCTGAGAACGTTAATAATGGAGTGAATCAGACCGTGGAGACACCTTTGATCACCACCCAGGGGAACGTGCAACAGGAAGGCAATATTCCTCCTGTAAACAACGTTACCGAGCAAACGATGAATGATGGAATGTTTAGGAGCTTTTTGCAGTTCATGCAAAATCAAACGAGGGAGACTCGTGTGCAGAATACGGGTGGAAATGATAACGCGCGGTTTGTCACAGCTAAGCAGTTCAAAGAATTGGGACCACCAGAATTTAAGGGAAAGCCGGATCCGATCATGGCGGAAACGTGGGTCAAGCAAATTACCAAGATATTCGATGTCTTGGGATGCACGGAGGAACAGAAGGTTCCATTCGCCACCTTTATGTTCCGCGGTGAGGCAGACTACTGGTGGGAGTCTGTGAAGCGTACCCAGCCTGACGCACTCAACATGTCCTGGGAAACATTTCAAAAACTGTTCAATGACAAGTACTTTCCTGAAAGTATTCGTCATATGAAGGAGGTAGAGTTTATCAGACTGGAACAAAACAACATGACGGTGTCCCAGTACGAGGCGAAGTTTGCAGAGTTATCCAGGTTTGCACCTCATTTGGTCGAAAATGAGGAACGAATGACAAGGATGTTTCTGAGAGGTCTAAAACCCGAGATTCGACAATATCTTATCTCTCATAAATTTTCTTTATATTCAGATGTTGTAAATAGGGCTCAATTATTAGAGCGAGATAATGAGTATGTGCAACCGAGGGACCACAACCAGGGTCATACCGGTGGCGGCAGTCATCGAAGCAATAAAAACCAGCAGGGAGGAAAACATTCGGACAAAAGCGGTAACCACTCTGGTGGTAATCGTGGTCGTGATAATAGAAGGAGCGAGTCGGGAGGAGATTTCAAGAAGAGAAGGTACAACAATGATAACGTGAAGACGTCAGCACAAACATCAACTGTTTCTAGGGGAGGAGAACGACCACCGGTCGTATGTTACAAATGTGGGAAAGAGGGACATATCAGCCCAAACTGCCCACAACAATCTAAGGTATGTTATAACTGTGGAAAGGAGGGTCATATAGCTCGAGAGTGTTCTGTAGCAAAACCAAGTTCAGCGGGGATGGTGACTCCAAAAGCTGTCCCGGATAAGTCGAAATCAGCGGTTCCTGGAAGGGCGTTTGTCGTTACTGGCCAAAACGCGAGAAACCCGAACGAGGTGATCACGGGTAAGCTAATCTTGAATTCTTGCGAAGTTTATACTTTACTAGATACCGGTTCTACCCATTCTTTTATCTCTCCTGCTTGTGCTCAACGTTTAAACTTGACTCCGGAGAAATTGGACTTTAACTTATCTGTTGAAACTCCGTTGGGTGAAACCTTCGTTACATCTACAGTTTATAAATCTTGCATGATCCAAGTTGGCACTATCACATTACCTGTTGATCTTATCTCTTTAAAGATACTTGCTTTTGATGTGATTTTAGGAATTGATTGGTTAACCACTCATCATGCTAAAATTGATTGTTTTCGTAAGGTTGTTAGTTTTCATATTCCTAACCAACCTGTCATACGAATTCAAACTACTAAACCACTAAAATCAGTCACTGTCATATCAAGCCACAAAGCTATTCGTTTATTGAAAAACGGATGTCAAGCTTTCTTAGCCCATGTAATGGATTTGAATAAAGACAAGTCAGATTTGAATAATATTTCTATTGTTAGAGAATTTCCCGATGTATTTCCTGAAGAACTTCCTGGTCTACCCCCAGAACGTGAAGTTGAATTCTTTATTGACCTTGAACCCGGTACAAAGCCCATTTCTAAAACTCCATATCGAATGGCTCCTATTGAACTTCAGGAGTTAAAAGTCCAACTACAGGAGTTGTTGGACATCGGTTTTATTCGTCCTAGTACGTCTCCTTGGGGTGCTCCTGTTTTATTCGTAAAGAAGAAAGACGGGAGTATGCGACTTTGTATCGACTATCGAGAATTGAATCATGTCACTATCAAGAATAGGTATCCGCTACCTCGCATTGATGACCTGTTCGACCAGTTACAAGGAACACAATTCTTTTCAAAGATCGACCTTCGTTCTGGATATCATCAGCTGAAGATTAAAACTGAGGATATTCCAAAGACTGCCTTCAGAACTCGGTACGGGCATTATGAATTCTTAGTAATGTCTTTTGGATTGACTAATGCTCCTGCTGCCTTCATGGATATGATGAACCGTGTATTCAAAGAATATTTGGATCAGTTCGTTGTTGTCTTTATTGATGACATCCTCATCTATTCCAAAAGCCGTGAAGATCATGAGCGCCATTTGAAGCTGGTACTGCAAAGGCTTCGTGAAAAT
This sequence comes from Panax notoginseng, assembly GCA_016801055.1. Lineage (NCBI taxonomy): Eukaryota > Viridiplantae > Streptophyta > Magnoliopsida > Apiales > Araliaceae > Panax > Panax notoginseng. The sequence continues at coordinate 200,532,467 of CM029014.1, forward strand.
AAGCTATATGCCAAATTGAAGAAATGCGAGTTCTGGCTTGAGGAAGTAGCATTCCTTGGGCACGTGGTGTCAAAACATGGAGTATCTGTCGACCCGGCGAAGATTGAAGCCATACAAAGTTGGGAGCAACCGAAGTCGGTAACCGAAGTACGTAGCTTTCTAGGCTTAGCTGGTTATTATCGGAGATTTGTGGAAGGATTTTCTCGAATCGCTACTCCGTTAACTCAGCTGACTCGGAAAGATACAAAATTCGTATGGAGTGAGGAATGCGAGAAGAGTTTCCAAGAACTCAAGAGGAGACTCATTTCGGCACCTGTTCTGACAATACCATCTGGTTCGGATGGATTTGTTATCTACAGCGATGCTTCAGGCAAAGGGTTAGGATGTGTTCTCATGCAACATGGGAAAGTCATAGCCTATGCCTCACGACAACTCAAAGAATATGAGAGGAATTATCCTACTCATGATTTGGAGTTGGCAGCAGTCGTTTTTGCGTTGAAGATCTGAAGACACTACCTGTATGGGGAGAAAGTGGAGATCTATACAGATCATAAAAGCCTCAAATATTTCTTCACCCAAAAGGAACTCAACATGCGGCAGCGACGTTGGCTCGAGCTGTTGAAAGATTACGATCATATCATCCAATATCATCCTGGAAAAGCAAACGTAGTAGCTGACGCATTGAGTAGAAGATCATATGCGGGTACGAGTGCAATATTGTTAACACAAAGGCCCATTTTGTATGACTTACAAAGGATGGAAATAGAGATGAAGGCTCCAAGTACCCACATGATGATATCAAATATACGAGTAGAACCGACTTTAATCGATAAAGTTAAAGCTGCTCAAGCTACGGACATGGAGCTGATGCGTATGAAGAAGAAAGTGCAAGAAGGTGCTATTCCAGAAGCAAGAATCGATGAAGAAGGAATACTTCGAGTCAACTCCAGACTTTGTGTTCCTAACGATTTTGACTTGAAGCATAGAATAATGATGGAGGCACACAACACACCGTTTGCAATCCATCCTGGGAGTACCAAAATGTATCACGATCTTCGACATACATTTTGGTGGAGCAATATGAAAAGAGAGATCGCGGAGTTTATCTCGAGATGTTTAACTTGTCAACGTGTAAAGGCGGAGCATCAAGTGCCAAAGGGTCCATTGCAACCACTTGAGATCCCGAAATGGAAGTGGGAACACATTACTATGGATTTTGTTACGGGTCTTCCCAAGGTTTCTCAAGGCATAGATGCGATTTGGGTTATTGTTGATAGATTAACCAATTCCGCTCATTTCTTGCCGATACGTGAGACTTATTCCCTTGAACGTCTTGCTAGTATGTACGTGAACGAGATTGTGAGATTGCATGGCATGCCAGTATCCATAGTTTCGGATCGTGACCCAAGATTCACTTCACGATTTTGGGTTAGCTTGCAGAAAGCTATGGGCACGGATTTACGATTCAGTTCGGCATACCATCCTCAAACGGACGGACAATCAGAGAGGACTATTCAAACTCTTGAAGATCTATTAAGACTTTGTGTCCTAGATCTCAAAGGGAGTTGGGATAAGTACCTACCATTGGTGGAATTCTCCTACAACAACAGTTATCAGGCGAGCATAGGTGTGGCTCCATTCGAGGCGTTGTATGGAAGAAAATGTCGTTCTCCAGTATGCTGGGACGAGGTGGGTGAAGCAACATTGTTGGGACCAGAGTTGGTACGCATTACTACAGAGAAGATCCAAACGATTCGACAACGTATACAAACGGCACAGGATCGACAAAAGAGTTATGCGGATCTTCATCGGAAGGACGTGGAATTTAATATTGGGGACCATGTATTATTACGTGTTGCACCATGGAAGGGAGTTACAAGATTTGGGAAGAGAGGAAAGCTCAATCCAAGATTTGTTGGTCCATTTGAGATTCTTGAGCGAATAGGAAATGTGGCATATAGACTCGCATTACCTCCAAGCATGTCTCGTGTTCATAATGTTTTTCACATATCTATGCTTCGTAAATATGTTAAAGACCCGAACCACATTATTGAGTTAGAACCAGACGAGATAGCTGAAGATTTAACGTACGAGGAGGTACCTGTTAAGATCTTGGATAGGAAAGAGCATGTCCTACGCACGAAGGTTATACCACAAGTTAAGGTTTTGTGGAGAAACCATGCTATTGAAGAAATGACCTGGGAGTTGAAATCAGAAATGAAAGCGAGGTATCCTCACCTTTTTGAAACATCAGGTACGTACGTCAATTTCGAGGACGAAATTTCATAAGGAGGGGAGGTTGTAAGACCCCAACTTATTAATGAATAAAATCAAATTTTCTCTAAATATTATTGTGAATAATAAGGGGTTAATTTGATACAAATACTTTGGTTATAGGTGAAATGTGCAAATTTTGCAAAATAAGCAAGTGGTTATAAAATATTCATTTTGTCGGGGAATATTCGTTTGGTCGTGGAATATTCTTGCTGTCGGGGAATATTCGTACGACGGCGCAGCCTTGTGTGGGCCCCATAACGGAAAGCGATTGGATGAAGAAAATGACAAGTATAAGTTATTTATAAATAACGGCGTAGTTGTTACCGTTAATACTGTTGGAATACCCGGTGATTAAAATACAGTAGCACACGGTATTGCACCAATTATTGATTCTTACGTAAGAAGGCACTACTCAATAATTGTTACAGTAGTTATTGTTCAATATTTTATTTTATTGATTCAATAATTGTTGCATTGATATTTTATATTATTGTTGTTTCAATAATTGTTGCTGCACAGTATTTTCCATTATCAGATCAATAATTCATATTATTTGAATAATATTATTAGATAACATTATTGGCAATGTCTAGAAAGTTCTGTCTAAGGAGAGGTTTGGTCATCTAATTGCGCGCCAGTAAGGAGAAATCCTTATTGGAAAGCCCCCTCTTTCCTGGGAACGGCCTGGTTGTCATAAATGTGATTCTGTAATATTATTTGTGAATAATTAATTATTGATTCATATGATAAGGAAATATTTATTTTATGTGGATATAAATGAGGGATATATTTTTGTGGTTAAAAATGAAGGAGTTAATGTTGAGGTTTTTATCAGTATTTTTATCGGAATGGAGGTATTAAAAATCAAATCAGGGTTTTTGAGAAATATTGCGGGTGTTATAATTTTTAATCCGACCGTTGGATCGTGGTAATTTTTGGATATGTTATACATATATAAGTTGAGTATATGTCCACAAATTTTGAACCGTTAAAAATGAACGTATGATTTATTATGAATTTTACAAGATGACTGGTTCAGAAATTGTTGAATTTTCGGAGTTTATCATTTTGATTGAAAATTCTAGAATTGGTGGGCCCCACTTGTGGTTGGTGAAGAAATGTGCTGAATTATATTTCAAATGTGGTAGGTGGGAATAGTAGCAGGTAAAGCCATCAGGTTGCAGGTCAAACCTACTAAAATTTTCCTATAAATAGAGGGCTAAGTTAGAATTGAAAATCACACCAGAAACAAGTTTTCTCTCTTTCTCTCTCTAGATTATTGAGTGTATTTTGTGAGTATTTAGATACTTTGAGAGCTTCTATTCATCAGAGCAAGTTTCTTTCAGCCTTATACCGGTATTCCGACCAGAAGTACTGATATCCTGAGGTAAGGGATATTATTTTCTTCTTAAATGATATTATTTTCTTCAATATCATTATGCTGAAATATTGATATGAGTTTTTATCAAATTTAGAACTTTTTGTGTCGGGGTTACTATTCATGTATACGGCACTATTCACGTATACGGCACTATTCACGAATACGGCACTATTCACCGAAAAATAAAATTTTTCCTTTTTGTCCAAGATGTCTATTATGGTTACTATCTTTGATTGTATCCATGTTTTGATCTTTATTTTTGAATTCTGCTTCACAATTGATTATTATGAAGTATTATTGATCTTGGATAAACTGTTATACGAATCCCTACTATTTGTCCTTCTGTCTCATTGGATTCGTTCTCTTTAAGATATTTTTCATCATCCTCAGTCCTAAATGATGATATTAATGAATATCTTTGGCCTGTAGTGCAAAGATGTATGATTACTTGATGAATATCTTTGGCCTGTAGTGCAAAGATGAACAGGTGTTGAGATGAACATGACTGACAGGTGATACAAATGAATATCTTTGGCCTGTAGTGCAAAGATGAATATTTGGATAAAGATGATTATTAATTGATGTTACAGGGATAAAATATTGATGATGGACTTTTAAATCTTAGAAGATAGTAGAATTCATTCTCTACTTGACTCTTCTAATGGTTTGCTGTTTCCGCTGCAGTTGTTGATCTAAAACTTGTTGTCGATTATATTCTATCAGATTTTTCCCTGTTGAATACTAATGATAATTTGTTGTATATTATCTTAGTCATAATATTCTTTACTGGGCTAGTTGAGCTCACCCTTTTCCTTTTTGTTCCATTTTTCTTCTCAGGAGGTGAGAACATAGCAGGATCTAGTCGGAGTATGGAGTGATGGTTCTAGAAAGATGTTTTAGCAGTCCTCACTATTTCTGTAAAATAGTGTTTGAATAATTGTATTGAGGACTTATTTGAGTGTGGATATTGTCTAGAAGACAATATTTGTATTTAAACTCACAGTATGTGTTGTCGTATTTTGCACGACAATTGTATTATTGAAGTTGTAGTTTGCTTTCTGTACCATGTATTTGGCGACTCAGAATGGGTGTTGTATACCTATTTTGGGGGCGTCACATATTCCAACAGTATTAACGGTAACAACTATGCCGTTATTTATAAACAACTTATTCTTGTCGTTTTCTTCATCTAATCGCTTTCCGTTATGGGGCCCACAAAAGGCTGCGCCGTCGTATGAATATTCCCCGACAGTAAGAATATTCCACGATCAAACGAATATTCACCGATAACAATGAATATTTTATAACCACTTGTGTATTTCTAAAAAAATTCATATATCACCCTTAACTTTAATATTTATCAATTTAATCATTTACTGAATAGTAATTATAAGAAAAATTGAATACTTTTATTTCATAAAATTCGGGGTCTTACATCTTTACCCTATAAATAATAATTAATTAGTTATTTGATTGGTACGATAAAATGATAATGAAATTAAGATAACAAATTTAAGAATATTTGTCTTTTTATATTACTATCAATAAAACAAAAAATATAAAAAAACTCTTTTATGTGACATAAAGGTTAATAAATAAAATTCTTTTTATTAACAGTGAGAGTACATAATTATATCTTTAATTTTAGACTAACTATAAAAAAATGTATCTATGATGTTACCACGGAGAGAATTACAATCATTTTTCGTCTCTTTTTTTTTTTGTATGAGAAAAATACTTATTTATTACATTTTTTTAATAAGATTTTTTTAAAAATTTCTTCATAAAACATAGTTAATGTATAGTATGAAAATCGAAAATTAATCAAAATAACTTGGCTTGTTTAAACAATTAAATGATTGTTCAAACTAATCAAATTTCTTCCATAACGACAATAATAAAAGATCTTGTTAATGACAAAGAATCGAAAAATCCAATAAAATTGATAATCATTTCATTATATATAAATCATGTGAAAAAACTACTAAAACTTAATCACAGAATTTAAACTCATTCTTTTACTAAGGAGAACAGTTGGACCCACTAATTAATCGGTTAGGGGAATAAGCCTTTCGTTTCAGAGTTATTTATTAATTAATTTAAAAAAGTAACAACAATATTATATTTTATCAAAGTGCAATGACATGAGTTTCAAATAATGTCTCAAATATCGTCACATCATCACATTTATTGTGATTATAGTTTGTAAAGGGAAATGATATTAACAAACTTGAACCGTTTTAAAAATTTATGAATAGGCAGACATAATAGGCAGCCAGTTTATATTATAAATATTATAAATGTGTGTGTTCAAATAATGGTATTTTTTTGAGAAGTGAAAGAGTGAGAGAGTGAGATGATGGATATGTCTTTGAATTTTTGAAAGATAAATTCTTGGCCGTCGGATGTTGAAGCCCCAACTGATTTGAGGTTGTTGGATGTTGAAACCTTGGGATTTGATTTGAGACGGATGAATGTTGAAGTCTTGGGATATGAGCCGCTCTGCTTTATTATATAGATATTATATTATATATAAAGTTATTTGTTTTATTAGAATATTTTATTTGAATAGTAAAAATGAGACGAACGATTCTTCGCTCGTGAACCTTCAACTGTTTTCATCCGTGATTATTCTTAAATAGTGGTACACCACCATTCTCCTTTAAATAGGTTGCTTAGCTGAAGTATGAAACTTACACCAGAATCAAAAAATTCTTCTTCTATAATATTGTACTTATTCTTTTCTGGTATAAGAATACTTTGAGTGTAGCTAATAATGCAAGATTTTTTAAAGATAATATTTGTTATACCAGTCAAATTTAGTCTCTTATTAAGATAAATCATATTATTTTTTTCATACTCGTAAGAAATATAATTTTTTTTCATACTACATATTATGAAAGTAATATTATTTCATTTTATATTCTTAAATTTAAACTTACTATGATAAGTATTGCTTCTATAATTCTTGAAATGATTAAAAATTACTTGAAATTTGCGTTTCATCTAATATCATTTTAATGAAAAATTAGTCTAAACTTTGTTATTAAATTTTAATCTTTTAATATCGGATGCTATTCGTCTACATAGTATTCATACCGGAGTCACAACCGAATTAAATTTGTTTTCATTATCCAAATTTTCTTTCAAATATGAATCTGATTCGTGACTTCCGAAAAGGCCTAACGAAGATCCAATCCTTTCGCCCAAACGGTGGCTATCATTCGCTGACATCGACACACATTCTTGGAATCACTCTCATCTACTCACTGTTTCAGGGAACTCACCGTCTCTCTTTACTCTATCTATACGTTCTGCTAGTTTTTAATCGCGAGAGAGAGAGAGGCTGAGACTAGCACACAAATCGTATCCTCATCTCTGGCCTCTAATACGACCCACTCCCACAAACAAAGTGAGTGTATATAATATATATTGGGCGAGTGTACAATCCACTCAATCCCGACCAACCACACCCCCAATTCTTGTCCTACCCAACTGTCTCTTATGTGGCTCTGACTCTCCTTTCAGATATTACTGGCTGCTCATTTTTCTAAGTGTTACAGACCCATCACTGATTCCCTTTTTGATCTAATCTACCAACCGCATATTTCTTGGCTTGCTTAGGTTCACAATATGCACTGGTAAATACCCATTTGGTAATCCATCAATTTTTCTTTCTTTCTCCCAATATTACATTTCTACTATTTGTATGTGTCTATACCGATATATAGTCAATCGCATATAATCTGATTTGTGTTTTATATCTTATGTTAGATTAGATTACATCCTGTTGAATTCTTCAAGTAGCCGTTCGATTTGATTGGGTTTCCTAAACTTTACGATTTTTGGAGCTGGTTTTATAAAAGATCAAGCAGGGTAAGATTCATTGTTTCTGTGAAGTTTTATAAATCACTTATTTTTGGGTTAAATGAAATTATTATCAGTCAGTTGTACACACATAGATTTCTTTTACTCCGTATACTGTTGAAGTTGTGAATAAGTGTGCATTTGGAAAGTACGTATTGATTGTAAGGAGTTAATCAGAAAATTTTAAGTTATTTGCAGAAATAATTGAATTTTAATATGGCCTCTCTTTAATTCTTATTTATCACAATTGCTTGTGATTTAAAGACCTAATTTCTATTCTTGAATGTGGTGTGTAATTGCTGTAGTTGAACTTGGAGAGAGTTGTAATTGGAAAAGAGGCTTGCCTATGAATTTTAGAATATAGTTTGGAGTTTAGAACGCACTCATTTGGTTATACAGAGCTTCACTTTACTCCTGCATAAATGGACTGCTTGGTGTCTCAGATTGCTCATTCATCAATAAAAGGCAAATGCAAATGTAACTAGATTCTGAGACGTACTTATATTGTAGTATAGACATGACTCTCCTATTCTTTGTTGGTCAGTTGAATCATTTGATCAATTAGCTAGATAGAACTTAGACCTCCTGCACATTGTGCACAACTGGTTTTGATTTTTTGGGGTACAACTATGATCTTATTATAGCATCTCAGAATACTAGGTTGGCATATAAAGCTTGCTAAAAAAATCTGTTCTTTCTTATGTATAAAGAGAAAAATAGAAGATAACACCAGAAGAAGTAACAACCCTTACACGTTGCACTTCAAGTCTTCTGTTTAGAAGAAGAGAACTAAAAAATGTTAGGGCATAATTGCGTTTTCATCCCTTTATACATAGTAGTGATAAATACGAATCCCAGGGCCAAAAGTTTTTAACAGCTGCACCTACATGACGAAAATGGGATCTTGCCTGAAGATGTAAGATACAACACTATTGTTGTTTCGAGAGGCACATTGGAGATCTAGAGGAGGTTGAATAGATCTTTAAAACGTTTCGATTAATTAAAAATGTATTACCAAGTAATCAATTAATCATATTGATTAAGCACTGATTATGAAAATCTCATATCTAAATTTAGTCTTGTAGTCATTCAAATACATAACAGATATAACAGTTTAATGTGCATAATGTAAATGACGTAAAGTTGACAATGAATTTTTAAGTGGTTCGGAGACTGAACAACATTTAATCCATTCTTTTACTCCACCAAGTAGGATATTCACTAAGGATTTAGGTCAAGCAGACCATTTTACATCTGAACCCACTAAAGTTCATTCGAGTCACTGAGTCTCGGCATCGAATCACCGAGTCTCGGCAATTTGGTCAGTAAGACCAAGTCACTCTTGACCCCTTAAGTTCGGTCACACAAATCAGGTCACTCTTGACCCAATTTGGTCACAAAGACAAGGTCACTCATACCCATGTTCCTGTTGTTGTTGATGTTTGTTGGAAGTGCTGTTAAGATGGCATTAAAGCGCTTCATCATCTGGTACTTAGCAGCATGGTGGTGAACATCTCCTTGGTGTTGCTGAGCTTTGGCATTGATGCTCGTCCTGTTCTGATGTTCAACAGCTACTCATGGATGTGCTGCTAAGCTCGACAATTCAGCTCGACATCTTCTGGTGCTTAGCAGCTTTGAACACTTGTTGGATTGTAGAGATTGATTGCTCTACATCTTCGTCTGCTTAGCTCTGAGTGTTCTTCGTGATTCGTAGAGTGGTACTTGAGGTTGGCCTTCGAATTTGCAACTCATACATCACCAACATCAACTTCATGGCTCATTGGCACTTCGGCTCTCAGCTCTGTCATGTCCTCCATCAACTTGGCTCTTGGCTCTTGGCTCTTGGCTCTTGGCTTTGCGGCTCTGGCTCCTTGGCACTTTAGCTCATTGGCTCTGTGCTCTTCATCTTTTTGGCTCTTCGGCTCTAGGCTCTTCTGCTCTTTGGCACTTTTGCCCTCTGGCACATCTTTGCACTCTTCTTGGCATTGCAACTCTAACACTTGTGTAATCTATTTTCCCTATTAGCTCAGACTAGCACTTGTGATCTTCATTTTGTGCTTTGGTTCATTAATTTTGGCGCGACAACCTTTTGATCCTATGTTGATATGGCTGGGAATCAGCAGCTTTGAATTTGAAATCTCAAAGCTATTTATAGTCTTTCAAACAATGTTCTAAAAGGCGCTAGGCGGGAGACGGACGACCGAGGGGGGCCTAGCCACTAGGGGGCTTGGGCGGGATTTTTTATTTTAAGCCAATTTTAATATTTTATCTTACATTTATCCAAACAAAACAATAATATAAAGCAAAACAATCTATAATAAAGATAATAAAAGCCTTTGCTTAAAGTTCAAACACATATCCATATTGCTAATGTAAAAGGTCAAACACAAACATGCAGTTGTTCAAAGTTTAAACATATTTTTAACGTATTAGTTTTATTCATAAATAAGATTGCTATTAAATAATAAAATTTTAAATTTGAAGAATTTAATTCAATATTAAAACTTAAGAAACTAAACATAAATTTAAGAATTATATTGAATTAAACTAAATATTACAAATGTATCATCATTTATATAATTTGAAGTTGGTACAAGTTCAAAAAATTACAACTATAATAAAATTATCAATTTTGACTTGATATTGTTCATTTCTTGGTGTGATTTGATATATTACAACTGTATTATGAATATGGTAAATCATTAGAAAAATAAATATATCAAAATCTAGTTTGGGTAGTTATTGAAATTAAAAAAAACTCCCCGCCTAGGCCCCGCTTAATTTTTTAGAAGAATTTTTTTGTCGCCTTGGGCCTAGGTGAGGCGCCAGGGGGGCGCCTAGGCGGGGCGCCAAGGGGGGCCTAGCGCCTAGGCGGACCTAGGCAGAGATTTTTAGAACACTGCTTTCAAAAGACTTCCCGTTGCAATATGATCATTGGAGCATTTATGACATATATCATAGTATCCTTGATGTTGACTTTCTGCACTTGTGTCGGGCTTCTTTCGACTGGTCACATTAGACTTCAACTTTATATCCCAACAACTATATATCTTCTTTCTTTAAAATAACTGTTAGACACATTGATCTGATCGTTGATCTTTCTTCAAGGATACGTAGTTGAGTGCCTCGGGAACTTCAATGTTTGCAACGTTCTGATTGTAAGTCTTATATGTCAGACCTGACTCTGCTCTACGAACTTGCTGATAGTAGATTGATGAAAATCGTAGAGTTGAATCTTTCATTTGCTCTACGATTGTTGACTTGATTTCTGCTCTGCTATGTGCATCTCTATTTGCTCTTCGATAGGATATTGATGGTAATCGTAGAATTGATCTTTGCATTTGCTCTACGGTTATTGTCTTGTCTTCTGCTCTGTTATCTGAGTAATTGCTTCATAATACTTGGGCAAACTTGCAAACTTCTCTTTGTTCTCTAAACACTTTAGCATCTCTACGATGTTGAAGACAACTCTTTGATTTAGTTGTCTCTTAAACCTTTACTTCGCCTTGGCAGCAGCTTCACCACTCTTGTTTTACTCTGCGTCTTGACTTGTTCTTTGTGATCAGGCAGAGTACTTCATAACACTTTTACTGACTTCTCTCTTGTTCTCTGGGTACCTTGGCAGCTCTGCAATGTTGGAGACAGCTCTCCGACCTGTCCATCTCTTAATGTTTTATGTTACTAGCTGCCGCTCTACGAGATCCTGGTTACTCTGCGAACTGACTTGCTTTATGATTATGCAGATAACTCTTGCAATTTAACTTATGTAGAGACATTCCAGATATTCCTTTTGATAAGGACTATACTCATATATTCTTAGAGTATATCCTTATGTGATCAACTTTTCTTGTTAGGCCTTCAGCTCATATCCAAGGTTCGTAGGCGAGCTCTACGATCTTTACTTTGAACGCTTCAGTGAATGAGCTGACTCTGCTGACTGTGATCACACTGCGATCCAGTAGAGTAACTCTACGATCGGTTGGGTCTGTTGACTATAAATTGAGAGCTTTGATAAGATCAACCTAACATATTTGATATTTCTATTCTAAGTCCTTGCACATGTGTTTCATAATGACTTTACAAAATTTATCATTACAAATATACATTAATCATTTGTTCATCAGGTAATGATAATTAAGATTAACCTAACAAATTTGATCTTTCTATTCTTAGTCCTTGTTCATTTGTTCCGTAAGGACTTTACAAAGTTTCTCTTTCACAGTTATGCTTTAGTCAAACAGTTCATATATATATAAGTTGCATTCATTTGAATCAACTAAGTGAGATCAACCTAATATGCTTGATCTTTCTATAATCTAAGTACATAGATATCTCAGTTAAGGACTTTACAAAACTTATGCATACAAATATACTTTAAGTATTTCATCATCAAATCTTATACATTTGGAATCTCATTTTAAGCAATCTCCCCCTCAATAAAACAACCTTCTAGTCTACATGCATATTCCTAACAATCTCCCCCTATTTGATGATGAAAAAAATACTATAGCAACCCATTCAATCAATTCAATAAAGTGCATATGCATAAGTATGAATGTGACTTAAGATCAGTGTTCTAAAAATCTCTGCCTAGGTCCGCCTAGGCCCCCCTTGGTGCCCCGCCTAGGCCCAAGACGACAAAAAAAATCCCTCCAGGAAATTAGGCAGGGACTAGGCAGAGAGTTTTTTTTTTAATGACTACGCAAAACAGATTTTGATATATTTATTTTTCTAATGATTTACTATATTCATAATACAGGTTGTAACATATCAAATCATAACAAGAAGTGAACAATATCAAGTCAAAATGGATAATTTTATTATAGTTATAATTTTTTGAACTTGTATCAACTTTAAATTATATAAATAATGATACATTTGTAATATTTAGTTTAATTCAATATAATTCTTACATTTATATTTAGTTTTTTAAGTTTTAATATTGAATTAAATTCTTGAATTTTAAATTTTATTATTTAATAACAATCTTGTTTATGAATAAAATTAATACATTAAAAATATGTTTAAACTTTGAACAATTGCATGTTTGTGTTTGAACTTTGACATTAGATTAGAAATATGGATGTGTTTGAACTTTAAGCAAAAGTTTTTATTATTTTTATTATAGATTGTTTTGCTTTATATTATTGTTTTGTTTGGATAAATGTAAGATAAAATATTAAAATTGACTTAAAATAAAAAATTCCGCCTAGGCCCCCCCTGACCTTCCGCCTGGTGCCTTTTAGAACATTGCTTAAGATACAGTGGGCCACTGTATTACTAATCCAATAGATATGAATAAAATCATGTGCATTCAACATAACATTCATATATCATCTAATAAGATTATCTAGCAATTGAAATCATCCATCTGTGCATAATTAGAAACCATAAAAACCACACAAATCAATTGTCTGAAAAAATTTACAGCCAACCATAAATAAACCAACAGTCTTAAACGCATGCAACTTAGCAGTTATAACAGTTAAAAGAGTCTTAAAGTTCTCTGACTCTAAATATACCTTCCGTTGTGCATCTTTACTTATGATCTCCTTTCATTGGCTTCTTCTTCTTAGCTTCTTCTGTTTTCGCTTCCTGCGCCCCGTGACAACCTCCTTGTCTTTGGCCTCTTCTTGTTCTTCTCGCTCCCCCTCAATTACTATCTGCTTACCCTTCGTTGTCAACTTTTCTTTGCGATACTTCCCTCTTCCTGAAACTGCTAGCTCTTCTTCTCTTTTTCTCCCCTGTTTTGTCATCAATCAATTTGGAGAGGTATTGGATGCGAGTAACGAGCTAATCAATCAGGTAGCACGAGCTTTCTACTTCCATATTCATTTCTTGTTGACTAAGTTCTATTTTGAGGGAGAGTGACTGATTAAGATCTGCCACATTCTCGGGGAGAGATTTGAGGGACTGCTTAGTTCTTAGATGCATATCCAGAGATTCTTTCCTGTTTTACTCGATAGATCTCTGATATAAAAGATCTCTCTGATGAAGTTGAAGAGACATGTGTAACAGATGCTTCCAGTCTCTTGAAGAGTTCACTCCCTTCACCTTTAGGGAGAATTCTTGTTTCAGTCGATGGCAAGGAAACCTTTTCAATATCTTTAGAGGTTCTCAGCAACTCTGAAGCAATGAGGGGATCTTCAATAATTGGAATAGAGACATTTTGGTTTTCGCTCTTGTAGACGTTGTCAAGAGCGGTGAATACATCAAAGAAGTCATGATGAGATGAGGAAGGAATGTCTAATGGGATTTCAAGTGGTGCTTGTGAGATTTCGGGTGGAGGTAGCTTGTGGGGTTGAGTAGTAGGATTAATTGGAGAGAGTTTTGCTTGATCATTCGTAGAGTCAGGATGCTCTACGATCATTTCTTCTACGACAGTTGGCTTGGTTCAAAAATTCTCGAACAGATAGTGTGGAATGTAAGTACAGCAGCATGTCGATAAACTTTGAAGTGTCTGGTGTCTTTTATCAACTTTGTTGGGTAAGATTGAAGTCTTGGGTAATTCTGAGAGATCACCTTCAGATTTGGAAAATTCTATAGACACCAACTGAGAAAACTCCCATCCCCGTTGAGATATCCTTCAGCCAGGGCATCCATGGATAGAAGAATGCTAACTGCTGACTTTCAGAATCATACAGTATCGTAGTACGATCCAATTCAGCATCTTGAAACTTGTTTAGCAGATCCTCAATGGTTATTGGGACCATTCTGATCTATTCATCTCCGTGTTCTATCCATTTCTCAGACAACCCATTAGTTTAATCTTCATAAGCTTCTAGAATTATTCTCCTTCGAATTCATGGGGAGGGAGATGTAATTGATGGGTGGGGCGCAGAGCAATCTACCAATTTTTCATGTGAATATTCTGGTACTCCTTGTGATTTCGGCTCATCTCTCTTTTCTGCTTTGTCTCTTCTTCTTAATCTCTTTCTTTTCCTTTTTCCTGTGTTCCTTTATCCCTGAACTTGATTCCTTCCTAATCGATTCCTCTGCCATTTCAGCTGGTACATTAATCAATTTCTTTAATGTTTTGTCTTTGATAACTTCTTCAACTGACTTTGATTTATCCTTGGTCTCAGCCAAGATTTCTTCATTTCTATGTTCTTCATTAGTTTCAGAAGCCTGTTCAACCACCATATCCTTGGTTTCATCTTTTGGCTCGGGCTCATTTGCCATCACGACCTTTTCATCAGACTTTACTTTGTGAAGCCTCAGACTCGACAACCTTCTTAGCCTCTTCATTCTCATCATTATCACTGGACTTTGGAGTGATCATCTTCCGTTTACCTTGTTCTTTTTACCAATGCCCGTGGATTCATCTTCCTCATCATTATCACCAAGATCAATGTTCATAAAAGGAACACCTTCACCACTTCTATGATCAGGAAATTTCATCATTTGTCACAGCCGGCCAGCCGCGCACTCTGTCTCCTCTTTTCAGGCTGAGAGACAGGTGTTTCTGAAACTTTTTCCTCAGAATCCTCTTCAGAAATAGATGGACTTTTCATAACAACCTTTGATGCTACCTCCTCAATCTTCCTTCTTTTCTTTTCTTGGAATGTGTTACCGGAGTAGATACTGGGGACAAAGAATCACCAGATTGAGATGACTCACTCTTCATCATGCTAATTTTCCTCTTTCCTTTATTGACTTGGAGATGTCTTTGCTGCTGCTGCCAGATATCCTTAATCTCTTGTTTTTCATTGGGTTTTTCTTCCAGTTGTCAAATTACTTGGGAGACATCACCTTATTAACGTTCAAGGTTTCTCCTTCAATACTTAAGAATCTCCCGTAGAAAATCTTTGAAACTGGCTTGTCCAAAGCCTTCTTCTTCTTTACTTCTTCCAGCAATTTGGCTGCCAATCAATAAGCACATCCCCAAAGTTTACCCTCTGCTGCATTGATATTGCAGCCATGAGTTGCATTTGTAAGTCGCTTACTGTATCATGTGATGAGTATTTGCACAAAATACATTTTTCCACTATCTAAGCCAAGAACTCGTATTCCTCTAGAAATTCTTTCTTCTTCATTCCCTTGAGATTTGGATTCTTCACATACCCCATCAATCACATACCTTCTTCGACGTCTACGTTCTCAAGTGTTGTTAGGCCTTCGTTGGTAAAGCCCAAACACTTGTTAATTTCAGTTGCTCCTAACTTCAAATTTGTTCCCCTTACTTTTGTAGATAGAACCTCATCATAAACCACTGCATTCAGATAAAATTCTTTCACCAATTCTGAATAAACCTTGGTGTTGGAACTCTGACATTCAAGAAATCCAGCTTCCTTTACGACTTGTAGAATGTCTTTGAACTTTCTCTCAGAAGAATAGAATTTATCAATACCAAGTTGAATGCCAGTGATGACTTGAACATTTTTCATGGTAAAGGGTTTGATTATTGACGAGGGATCAAAGGAAGAACAATGTTTTTCTTGAGTTTTTCGGAGTTTTGAGGATTTATTGAAGGTTTGAGAGATGTAGAGGTTTTTAGGTTTAGGATGAATATTGTAGAGAGATTTACGGGTTGCAGAGATTTGATAGTTTAGAGTTTTGGTATCTTGTAGAGTCTGATGTAGTGAAAAAGTTAGATGGCTGATTGGAAGGGTAAGAGTCAGATTTTAAAATGATTTTATTTCAGTTCCCTCTGATTTTGCAAAGTGGGACACGTGCCATAAATTTATTGAATGCATGTCGCTTCAAACACTGCAACTCTACAGTTGTTATGCATCTTCTCCCAATGTTCACTTTCCTCCCGAGAGCGTGAGCCTCACTTTCCTCCTGAGAGCATGAGCCCCACTTTCCTGAAGCTTTGACTTCTTCTGTCATAGTTTGACTTGATGACATAACTTTCACTCTACTATAATCAGCTTAACAATCTTTTTCGTTTCTTTGACCTTTTTCCATTCATCTCCAATCTTCTTAAGCTCTTCACGAGTCAGAATTCTCAGCATTCTTTGTCTCAACACTTAACATGGTAGTGCATCTGATGATCTGAGGAGAAGGTCTTCAAAGATACTTTTCAAAATCCCTGATTTTGGCAAATGGCATGAGCTTCTTGATGACAGACATGAACTTCAATCATCAACTTGTAGAATCCTTAATAGAGATCAGACAGTCTTTGTACCAGGTTAAATAAACTTCTATCTTTGTTTCCCATTGCTGTTTGGGTCCTGCTAGGTTAGTTTTCTTGAATACCCAAGTCTTTCAAACACTGGCTCTTCCACATATATTGACATTAATATAACCTTGTAAAGCACATTTTTATTTATATGATGATTTAATCAATTAATATGCAGCATGAGTGTGTGTATGGACATCTTTTCATATAGATCTTATGTGAATGAAAAGCCTTTCCTTTTTGGTTGATACTACTTTTACTTTCAATATGTTCCGAGACTTTAAAATCTTATAGAGTAGTGACCAGTGCTATGATTTGCACATGGTCGGTTCTTGGAGTTGATTAGACTTTATGACCCTTCAAGGTAAAACTGTAGTTCTGATTACACTCTATGCTTTATCAAAAACAGAGAACATTGTGTGACTAAATGTTCTTTGACATGATGAATTAGTCAGCAAAGGTAGATCAACCTAAAATACTCAATTTAAGCACCCTGTTTGGATTTCACAATAACAACACCTCGAATGAGAGTGGAGGTAAGCATCATAGTTAATCTCCATTGAGTTTCCACATCTTAAGTAGAAGATAAATCTAAAAACTTCAGAACTGATTTTATCAGAAACAAAACTCTGACTAATGATTAGTTAGTTTACGTATGATAAAGAACAATTCCATATATAAAGATTGTCATTTCTAACTCCTCTATTTTAGAGGTAAGAATAGACTTTCTCATTGCATACACTTCAGATATCTTTTTCAAAAATTCATTTTTAGTCTCAAACTTGGATAGAGAGACAATGTTTTGCAGAGTAATTCCCAGCTCTGCTTCCACTCTCTCTTTCTCCTTTTAAAGAAGAAAATAACCCTTTGATAAAACCCTGAGACCATAGTTGACATGGCGTCGTCTGGGCGACGACTAAGCGTCTTGGCGTTGGAGAAGGGTAAGGCAACGCCATGGACGCCGAGCCGCCAAGCCTCACACATGGGTAGCGGGCCCAAGTTAAGTGATTAAGCCATTTTTTACCACGATTTTTCCAATTACCCAAGTGACTCAACTCATGACCTTAACCTAACCCATGACCCTACTCCTTTGAATGAGAGGAATGCTCACGTGGGAGATGAAAATGACTTCATAGTTGATGACTTTGTTTGAGTTATGACTAGAAATAGAGTAGAGACTGTGTTAGTTATTATGTTTTGGGTTTTAGAGCATATAAAATTTTATTGTGTAATATACTTTTGAAATAAAACAAATAATGTATAAATTGTACATTATTAATGACTTGTCGCCATACGGACATCATGACGGGCGTCTTATCGCCTAGGCGTCCTGGCGGTCAACTACCGCCGCGTCCCGCCTTGGCGCCGTGACAGCCCGAGACAATTTAAGTAATGATGCATCACATACATAATATCATATACTGCAATTATACAATCATTATAATTATTAGAAGAATAATGTCAAATACCTCACTGATGTCAATATCTTGACAGTCAGTGGTTCTGCTTGAGCTATTGCATTATGTTGTTGGGTAGAGATATGCAATCTTGAGAATCACCAACAATCATCACTTGTAGAATCCCCAGAATGATCTTTTAGCCTTATCAGATAGATTTACTAAACAGAGCATGTTGAGCAGATCCTTTGCTTTAAATACCGAGGAAAGTCTTTGGAAAGGTCGAATGAACCTCAAGGTTCAGATTCTTGTTGTGATGGACCTTGTGATTTACACTGGAGCATTTGAGAAGCACATTGAATCTTTCATATCACCTAGTGATCTTGTCTTCAGGTACATGATTGGCTTATCATTTTGCCCTTGATCACGGTTAGCAAGGCTTCTCAGACTCCTTTGGCAGAGGTGCATATCCTCATATCTTCAAGCATATCATTCAATGCTATGAACATAGACTTCTTAGCTCAGACAACACCTGCACTTTCCTATAATTGGATTGCCCGATCTGCTGATTGATTTTAGCTTTGCTAAGCTCGTTTGATAATAGCGATAACTTCGTTTGCGCTCGTGGATCAATCTAGATTGCTTTAAGAAGATCATTTACATCCATATATATATATATACCTGCACATATCTTCATTTAGAAGATGTGTTTGACTCCACTACAAAGTTTAAAACTGGTTTTTGTTTAGTGTCTTGGATCAACTCAAAGTGTAAGATTTAGATATTCATGAGAACCTGCTTTGATACCACTTGTTTCCCAAAGGCACATTGGAGATCTAGAAGGGGGGTTGAATAGATCTTTAAAAACGTTTCGATTAATTAAAGATGTATTACCAAGTAATCAGTTAATCATATTAATTAAGCATAACGGAATATTCTTTTATAAAATCCCCTTAAAGATTATGGAAATCTTAAATCTAAATTTAGTCTTGTAGTCGTTCAAATACATAGAAGATATAGCAGTTTAATGTGCATAATGTAAATGACGTAAAGGAAAAGACAAGGAATTTTTAAGTGGTTCGGAGACTGAACAACTCCTAATTGACTCTTCTACTCCACCGAGCAGGATATCCACTAAGGATATAGGTCCAGAAGATCATTTTACATCTG
This sequence comes from Panax notoginseng, assembly GCA_016801055.1. Taxonomy (NCBI): domain Eukaryota; kingdom Viridiplantae; phylum Streptophyta; class Magnoliopsida; order Apiales; family Araliaceae; genus Panax; species Panax notoginseng. The sequence continues at coordinate 200,551,683 of CM029014.1, forward strand.
AACCACTAAGGTTTCTTCGAGTTATTAAGTCTCGATATCGAGTCACTAAGTCTTGGCAATTCGGTCACTCTTGACCCCTTAAGTTCGGACATATATACTAGGTCACTCTTGACCCAATTCGGCCACAAAGACCAGGTCACTCAGACCCATGTTCCTGTTGTTGATGTTTGTTGGAGGTGCTGCTAAGATGACATTAAAGTGCTTCATCTTCTCCTTGGTGCTGCTGAGCTTTGGCATTGATGCTCGCCCTCTTCTGATGTTCAACAGCTACTCATGATCACAGTTGATGTGCTGTTAAGCTTGGCCATTCAGCTCGACATATTCTAGTGCTTAGCAGCTTTGAACACTTGTTAGATTGTAGAGATTGAATGCTTTACGTCTTCGTTTGTTCAGCTCTCTGAGTGTTCTTGGTTATTTGTAGAGTGGTAATTGAGGTTGGCCTTTTGATCTGCCACTCATACGTCACCAACATCAACTTCATGGCTCCTTGACACTTCGGCTCTCAGCTCTGTCATGTCCTCCATCAACTTTGCACTTCGGCTCTGGCTCCTTGGCTGTCTGGCTCTTGGCTTTGCTGCTCTGGCTCTTTGGCACGTTAGCTCATTGGCTTTGTGCTCTTCATCTCTTTGGCTCTTCGGCTCTAGGCTCCTTAGCTCTTTGGCACTTCTGTCCTCTAGCACACTTTTGCACTCTTCTATTGTAGCTCTAGCACTTGTGCAATCTATCGCACTTTTCCCTTTTAGCTCAGACTAGCACTTGTGATCTTCATTTTGTGCTTCGGTTCATTAATTTTGGTGCGACAGCCTTTTGATCCTTTGTTGATATGGCTGGGATCATCAACAACTTTGAATTTGAAATCTCAAAGCTATTTATAGTCTTTCAAAAGACTTCCCGTTGCAATATGACTGTTGGAGCATTTATGGCACAAATATCTTAGTATCCTTGATGTTGACTTTCTGCACTTGTGTTGGGCTGTTTTCGGTTGGTCACATCATACTTCAGCTTTATCTCCCAAGAACTATGTATCTTCTTCAAGGATACGCTGTTGAGTGCCTCGAGAACTTCAATTTTTGCAATGTTCTGATTGCCAGTCTTATATGTCAGACCTGACTCTGCTCTGCGAACTTGCTGATAGTAGATTGATGGAAATCGTAGAGTTGAAAATTTTATTTGCTCTACGATTGTTGAATTGATTTCTGCTTTGCTATCTGCTCCTCTGTTTGCTCTTCGATAGCAGACTGACGGTAATCGTAGACTTGATTTTTGCATTTGCTCTACTTATTGTTTTGTCTTCTGCTCTGCTATCTGAGTAATTGTTTCATAATGCTTGGGCAGACTTGGAAACTTCTCTTTGTTCTCTAAACACTTTAGCAGCTCTATGATGTCGAAGACAATTCTTTGATTTAGGTGTCTTTTGAACCTTTACTTTGCCTATGCAGTTGCTTCACCACACTCGTTTTACTCTGCGTCCTGACTTGTTCTTTGTGATCAGGCAGAGTACTTCATAACATTTTTGCTGACTTCTCTCTTATTCTCTGGGTACCTTGGCATCTTTGCAACGTTGGAGATAGCTCTCCGATTTGTCCATCTCTCAATGCTTTACGTTACTAGTTGTCGCTCTACGAGATCCTGGTTACTCTGTGAACTGATTTGCTTTATGATTATGCAGAGAACTCTTGCAATTTAACTTTTGTAGAGACATTTCAGAGATTCCTTCTCATAAGGACTATACTCAGAAATTCTTAAGAGTATATCCTTCTATGATCAACTTCTTCTTGTTAGGCCTTCAGCTCATATCCAAGGTTCGTAGGCGAGCTCTACGATCTTTACTTTGAACGCTTCAGTAAATGAACTTACTCTGCTGGCTGTGATGACACTGCGATGCAGTAGAGTAACTCTACGATCGGTTGGGACTTGGGTATGTCAACTATAAATTGAGAGCTTTGATAAGATCAACTTAACAGATTTGATCTTTTTATTCTAAGTCCTTGTACTTGTGTTTCACACGGACTTTAGAAAATTTATTATTACAAATATACATTAATCATTTGTTCATCAGGTAATGATAATTAAGATTAACATAACATATTTGATCTTTCTATTCTTAGTACTTGTACATTTGTTTCATAAGGACTTTACAAAGCTTCTTTTTCACAGTTATGCTTCAGTCAAACAGTTCATATATATATATATATATATATATATATATATATATATATATATAGTCCATTTCTTAAGCTCACCCTTATTGAGCTTACCCTGCCTTTTTTTTTTTAATAAAAAAAAACATAACTAATAAAAAATGTATAATAATTTTTAGAATTGAATTTTTTTTCAAAAGTGTTTTGGATGTGATTTGGGTATATATAACAAAACAGTGTTGTACAGACTGTATAACACTGTTTTGTTATATGTACCCAAATCACACCCAAAACACTTTTTTTTAAAAAACTTTCAATTCCAAAAATTATTAAACATTTTTTATTAGTTATGATTTTTTTTTAAAAAAAAAAAAAAAAAAAAGGCAGGGTGAGCTCAACAAGGGTGAGCTTAAGATCCTTGCTCTCTCTCTCTCTCTCTCTATATATATATATGAGTTACATTCATTTGGATCAACTCAGTGAGATCAACATAACATGCTTGATCTTTCTCTAATCTAAGTCCTTGTACATAGATATCTCAGTTAAGGACTTTAAAAAACTTGTGCATACAAATATACTTTAAGTATTTCATCATCAAATCTTATATATTTGGAATCTCATGTAGATTCTAAGCTAAGCAATCTCCCCCTCAATAAAACAACCTTGTAGTCTACAAGCAGATTTCTAAAAATCTTCCTCTATTTGATGATGACAAAAATACTATAGCAACCCATTCAATCAATTCAATAAAGTGCATATGCATGAGTATGAATGTGACTTAAGATACAGTGAGCCAATGTATTGCTAGACCTATAGATATGAATAAAATGATGTGCATTCAGCATGGCATTCATATATCGTGTAATAAGAATTATCTAGCAATTTAAATCATCCGTCCATGCATAATTAAAAACCATAAAAACCACACAAACCAATTTTCTGAAAAACTTTACAGCCAACCATAAATAAACCAACAGTCTTAAACGCATGCAACTTAGCAGTTATAACAGCTAAAAGAGTCTTAAAGTTCTCTGACTCCAAATATACCTTCTGTTGTGCAGCTTTACTTATGATCTCCTTTCCTAGGCTGCTTCTTCTTGTCTTTGCTTATCCTCTTCTCAACTTCTTCTGGTTCTGCTTCCTGCTCCCCCTCAGTGACAGCCTCCTTGTCCTTGGCCTCTTCTTGTTCTTCTCGCTCCCCCTCAATTACTATCTACTTGCCCTTCGTTGTCAGCTTTTCTTTGCGATACTTCCTCTTCTTGAAACTACTAGTTCTTCTCTTTTTCTCCCTCTTTTTGTCATCAATCAATTTGGATGGGTATTGGATGTGAGTAACGAGCTGACCAATCAGGTAGGACGAGCTTTCTACTTCCATCTTCATTTCTTGCTGACTAAGTTCAATTTTCAGGGAGAGTGACTGATTAAGATCTGCCACATTCTTGGAGAGAGATTTGAAGGACTGCTCAGTTCTTAGCTGCATATCCAGAGATTCTTTTCGGTTTTGCTCGATAGATCTCTGATATGAAAGATCTCTCTGATGAAGTTGAAGAGAAATATCTGTAACAGATGCTTCCAGTCTCTTGAAGAGTTCACTCCCTTCACCTTTAGGGACCTTTTCAATATCTTCAGAGGTTCTCAACAACTCTGAAGCAATGAGGGGATCTTCAATCATTGGAATAGTGACATTTTGGTTTTTGCTCTTGTAGACGTCAAGAGCGGTTAATACATCAAAGAAGTCATGATGAGATGAGAATGGAATGTCTGATGTGATTTCGTGTGGTGCTTGTGAGATTTGGGGTGGAGGTTGCTTACGGGGTTGAGTAGTAGGATTGATTGGACAGAGTTTTGATTGATCATTCGTAAAGTAAGGATACTCTACGATCATTTCTTCTATGACAGTTGGCTTGGTTGAAAGATTCTTAAACATATAGTGTGGAATGTAAGTACATTCAGCATGCCAATAAATTTTGAAGTTTCTGGTGTCTTTTATCAACTTTGTTGGGTAAGATTGAACTCTTGGAAAATTCTGAGAAATCATCTTCAGAAAATTCGATAGACACCAACTAAAAAAACTCCCATCCCCAGTTGAGATAGCCTTCAGCCAGGGCATCCATGGATAGAAGAATGGTAACTGCCGATTTTCAGAATCATATAGTATCGTAGTACGATCCAGTTTAGCAGATCCTTAATGGTTATTGGGACCATTGATATGTTCATCTCCGTGTTCTATCCATGTCTCAAACAACCCAGCAGTTTAATCTTCATAAGCTTCCAGAATTATTCTCCTTCGATTTCGTGGGGATGGAGATGTAATTGATGGGTGGGGCACAAAGCAATCTACCAGTTTTTCATGTGAATATTCTGGTACTCCTTGTGATTTCGACTCATCTCTCTTTTCTGCTTTGCCTCTCTTCTTTTTAATCTCTTTCTTTTCCTTTTTCCTGTGTTCCTTTATCCCTGAACTTGATTCCTTCCTAATCGATTCCTCCGCCATTTCAGCTAGTTCATTAATCAATTTCATCAATGTTTTGTCTTCAATAACTTCTTCAACAACATTTTCTTCAACTGACTTTGATTTATCTTTTGTCTCAGCCAAGATCTCTTGATTTATATCTTCTTCTTCAGGCTCAGAAGCCTATTCAACCCCATATCCTCGGTTTCATCTTTTGGCTCAGGCTCATTTGCCATCACAACCTTTTCACCAGACTTATTTTTTGAAGGCTCAGACTCGACAACCTTCTTAGCCTCTTCATTCTCATCATCATTATTATCATTGTCACTGAACTCTGGAGTGATCATCTTCTATTTACCTTTGTTCTTTTTACCCATGCCTGTGGATTCATCTTCCTCATCATTATCACCAAGATCAATGATCATATAAGGAACACCTTCACCACTTACCAGGAAATTTCATCATTTGTCGCAGCCGCGCACTCTGTCTCCTCTGTACAGGTTGAGAGACAGATGTTTTTGAAACCTCTTCCTCTGAATCCTTTTAGAAATAGATGGACTTTTCATAACAACCTTTGGTGCTACTGCCTCAATTTTCGCTCTTTTCTTGGAATGTGTTTCCAGAGTAGATAGTGGGGACAAAGAATCACCAGATTGAGATGACTCGCTCTTCATCATACTAACTTTCCTCTTTCCTTTACTAGACTTGAAGATGTCTTTGTTGCTGCTGCCAGATAACCTTAAACTCTTGTTTTCCATTGAGTTTTTCTTCCAGTTGTCAAATAACTTGGGATACATCTCCTTATTAACGTTCAAGGTTTCTCCTTCATCATCTTTGATCTTATTTCTTAATTTCTTTTTCAGAATGATTAGAATCCCCTGTAGAAAATCTTTGAAACTGACTTGTCCAAAGCCTTCTTCTTCCAGAAACTTGGCTACCCAATCAATTAGCACAACCCCAAAGTTTACCCTATGCCGCATGGATATTGAAGCTATGAGTTGCATTTGTAAGTCGCTTATTGTATCATGTGCCAAGTCTTTGCACAATATACATTTCCCACTATCTTAGCCAAGAACTCGTATTCCTCTAGAAATTCTTTCTTCTTCATTCCCTTGAGATTTGGATTCTTCGCATACCCCATCAGCCGCATACCTTGTTCGACGTCTAAGTTCTCAAGTGTCGTTAGGCCTTTGTTGGTAAAGCCTAAACACTTGTTAATTTCAGTTGCTCCTAACTTCAGATTTGTTGCCTTTACTTTTGTAGATAGAACCTCATCATTAACTACTGCATTCATAAAATTCTTTCACCAATTCTGAATAAACCTTGGTGTTGGAACTCTGACATTCAAGAAATCCAGCTTCCTTTACGACCTGTAGAATGTCTTTGAACTTTCTCTCAGAAGAATAGAACTTATCAAAACCAAGTTGAATGCCAGTGATGACTTGAACATTTTTCATGGTAAAGGGTTTGATTATTGACGAGGGATCAAAGGAAGAACAATGTTTGGTTTGAGGTTAGTTTTGTTTTTGGAGTTTTTCGGAGTTTTGAGGATTTATTGAAGGTTTGAGAGATGTGGAGGCTTTTAGGTTTAGGATGAAGATTGTAGAGAGATTTGACAATTTAGAGTTTTGGTAGCTTGTGGAGTCTGATGGAGTGAAAATGTTAGATGGCTGATTGGAATGGCAAGTTAGATTTTGAAATGATTTTATTTCAGTTCCCTCTGATTTTGCAAAGTGGGACGTGCCATAAATTAATTGAATGCACGTCGCTTAAACACTGCAACTCTACAGTTGTTATGTATCTTCTCCCAATGTTCACTTTCCTCTTAAGAGCGTGAGCCTCACTTTCCTGAATCTTTGACTTCTTCTGTCATAGTTTGACTTGATGACATAACTTTCACTCTACGATAATCAGCTCAACAATCATCTTCGTTTCTTTGACCTTTTTCCATTCATCTCCAATCTTCTTAAGCTCTTCACGAGTCAGAATTATCAGCATTCTTTGTCTTAACACTTGACAGGGCAATGCATCTGATGATCTGAGGTGAAGGTCTTCAAAGATACTTTTCAGAATCCCTGATTTTGGCAAATGGCATGAGCTTCTCGATGACAGACATGAACTTCAATCATCAACTTGTAGAATGTTCAATAGAGATCAGACGGTCTTTGTACCTGCAGGTTAAATAAACTTCTATCTTTGGTACCCATTGTTGTTTGGCTCCTGCTAGGTTAGTTTTCTTGAATACCCAAGTCTTCCACATGTATTGACATTAATATAACCTTGTAAAACACATATTTTTATTTATATGATGATTTAATCAATTAATATGTTGCATGAGTGTGTGAGTGTATGGACATCATTTCATATATAGAACTTATGTGAATGAAAAGCCTTTCCTTTTTGGTTGATACTACTTTTACTTTCAATATTTTTTGAGACTTTAAAATTTCATAGAGTAGTGACCAGCTCTATGATTTGCACCTGGTTGGTTCTTGGAGTTGATCAGACTCTACGACCCTTCAAGGTACAACTGTAGTTCTGATTACACTATATGCTTTATCAAAAACAGAGAACATCGTGTGACTAAATGTTCTTTGACACAATGAATTAGTCAGCAAAGGTAGAACCTAAAACACTCAATTTCCTCTTTGGATTTCACAATAACAACACCTCGAATGAGAGTGGAAGTAATCATCATAGTTAATCTCCATTGAGTTTCCACATCTAAAGTAGAAGATAAATCTTCGAACTTCAAAACTCATTTTATCTGAAACAAAACTCTGACTAGTGATCAGTTGGTTACTTAGTTCACATATGATAAAGAATAATTCCATATATAAAGATTGTCATTTCTAACTCCTCTATCTTAGAGGGAAGAATAGATTTTCTCAGTGCATACACTTTAGATATCTTTCTCAAACCTCAAAGTTGGATAGAGAGACAATGTTTTGCAGAGTAATTCACAACTCTGCTTGCACTCTCTTTCTCCTTTTAAAGAAGAAAATAACCCTTTGATAGAACCTTGAGATAATTTAAGTAATGATGCAACACATACATAATATCATATAATGCAATTATATAATCATTATAATTATTAGAAGAATAATGTCAAATACGTCATTGATGTCAATCTCTTTACGGTCAGTGGTTCTGCTTGAGCTATTGCTTTATGTTGTTGGGTAGAGAGATGCAATCTTGAGAATCACCAACAACCATCACTTGTAGAATCCCCATAATGATCTTTTAGCCTTATCAGATAGATTTACTAAATAGAGCATGTTGAGCAGATCCTTTGCTTTAAATACCGAGGAAAGTCTTAGCATCCCACAAGTAGGTCGAATGAACCTCAAGGTTCAGATTCTTGTTGGGATGGCCTTGTCATTCACACCGGAGCATTTGAGAAGATGATCCTGTCTTCAGGTACATGATTGACTTATCATTTCGCCTTTGATCACGGTTAGCAAGGCTTCACAAACTCCTTTGGCAGAGGTGCAGACCCTGATATCTTCAAGCATATCATTCAATGCTATGAACATAGACTTCTCAGCTCAGACTACACCTGCACTTTCCTATAGTTGGATTGCCTAATATGCTAATTGATTTTAGCTTTGCTAAGGTCGTCTGATAATAGCGATAACTTCGTTTGCGCTCGTGGATCAATCTGGATTCCTTTAAACAGATCATTTACATTCATATATATATATATATATATGGGATATATGTATATATATGGGATATATGTATATATACAGCTGTGTAGTACATATGACGACGTTTTTTGGGGCTATAACGACGGTTCACCCGTCACCATAGACCAGAATAGCTAACCGTCGCTATAGCCCAAAAAATCGTCGCCATAAGCGACTATGTACTACACAGCTGTGTATATACATTTTTTCCTATATATATATATACTTGCACATATAAATTTCAACATGTAAGCTCATCTTAATTTAAAAGATGTGTTTGACTTTCACTACAAAGTTTAGAACGAGTTTTTGTTTAGTGTCTTGTATCAACTCAAAGTGTAAGCTTTAGATATTCATGAGGAGATCTAGAAAGGGGGGTTGAATATATCTTTAAAAACATTTTGATTAATTAAAGATGTATTACCAAGTAATCAGTTAATCATATTGATTAAACACAACGGAATATTCTTTTATAAAATCCCCTTAAAGATTATGGAAATCTCATATGTAAATTTAGTCTTGTAGTCGTTCAAATACATAGCAGATATAACAGTTTAATGTACATAATGTAAATGACGTAAAGTAAAAGACGGGATTTTAAGTGGTTCGGAGACTGAACAACTCCTAATCCACTCTTTTACTCCACCGAGCAGGATATCCACCAAGGATATAGGTCCAGCAGACCATTTTACATCTGAACCACTAAGGTTCCTTCAGTGACAGTCTCGGCATCGAGTCACTAAGTCTCTGCAATTCGGTCAATAAGACCATGTCACTCTTGACTCCTTAAGTTCGGTCACACAGACCAGGTCACTTTTGACCCAATTATGTCATAAAGACCAGGTCACTCAGACCCATCTTCCTGTTGTTGATGTTTGTTGTAGGTGTTGCTAAGATGGCATTAAAGCGCTTCATCTTCTGGTACTTAGCAGCATGGTTGCGATTATCTCCTTGGAGCTGTTGAGCTTTGGCATTGATGCTCATCCTCTTTTGATGTTCAACAGCTACTCATGATCACAGTTGATGTGTTGTTAAGCTTGGCAATTTAGCTCGACATCTTCTGGTGCTTAGCAGCTTTGAACACTTGTTGGATTGTAGAGATTGACTGCTCTACGTCTTCGTCTGTTCAACTCTGAGCGTTCATGGTGATTCTTAGAGTGATACTTGAGGTTGGCCTTCTGATCTGCCACTCATACGTCACCAACATCAAGTTCATGGCTCCTTGGCACTTCCGCACTCTGACACTAAGCTTTGCCATGTCCTCCATTAACTTGGCACTTCGGCTCTGGCTCCTTGGCTCTGTGGCTCTAGATCTGGTTTTGGCCCCTTGGCATTTTAGCTCATTGGCTCTGTGCTCTTCATCTCTTTGGCTCTTCGGCTCTAGGCTCCTTGGCTCTTTGACACTTCTGTCCTCTGGCACATCTTTGCACACTTCTTAGCATTGCAGCTCTAGCACTTGTGCAATCCGTCACACTTTTCTCTTTTAGCTCAGACTAGCACTTGTGATCTTCATTTAGTGCTTTGGTTCATTACTTTTGGTGCGACAGCCTTTTGATCATTTGTTGATATCAGGAGCTTTGAATTTGAAATCTCAAAGCTATATATTTAGTCTTTCAAAAGACTTCCTGTTGCAATATGACCGTTGGAGCATTTATGGCACATATATCTTAGTATCCTTGATGTTGACTTTTAGCACTTGTGCCAGGCTGCTTTCGGCTGGTCACATCGGACTTCAGCTTTATCTCCCAACATCTATATATCTTTTTTCTTCAATATAGCTGTTAGACACATTGATATGATCTTTGATCTTTCTTCAAGAATACGTTGTTGAGTGCCTCGGGAACTTCAATGTTTGCAACGTTCTGATTGTCAGTCTTATATGTCAGACCTGACTCTGCTCTGCGAACTTGTTTATAGTAGATTGATGGAAATCGTAGAGTTGAATATTTCATTTGCTCTACGGTTGTTAACTTGAATGGAAATGGAAAAGAGACGGAACTCCAGTTCCTTCGATTTTTGCTCTGTTATCTGCTCCTCTGTTTGCTCTTCGATAGCAGACTGATGGTAATCGTAGACTTCATCTTTGCATTTGATCTACGATTATTGTCTTGTCTTTTACTCTGCTATATCTGAGTAATTGCTTCATAATGCTTGGGCAGACTTGCAACTTCTCTTTGTTCTCTGAACACTTTAGCTGCTCTACGATGTCAAAGACAACTCTTTGATTTAGCTGTCTTTTGAACCTTTACTTCGCCTTGGCAGCTGCTTCACCACTCTTGTTTTACTCTGCGTCCTGACTTGTTCTTTGTGATCAGGCAGAGTATTTCATAACATTTTTACTGACTTCTCTCTTATTCTCTGGGTACCTTGGCAGCTCTGCAATATTGGAGACAACTCTCTGATCTGTCCATCTCTCAATGCTTTACGTTACTAGTTGCCGCTCTACGAGATCCTGGTTACTCTGCGAACTGACTTACTTTATGATTATGCAGAGAACTCTTGCAATTTAACTTCTGTGGAGATATTCCAGAGATTCCTTCTGATAAGGACTGTACTCATATATTCTTAGAGTATATCCTTTTGTGATCAGCTTCTTCTTGTTAGGCCTTCAGCTCATATCCAAGGTACATAGGCGAGCTCTACGATCTTTACTTTGAATGCTTCAGTTAATGAGCCAACTCTGCTGACTATGATCACAATGCGCGATCTAGTTGAGTAACTCTATGATCGGTTGGGTTTGTCGACTATAAATTGAGAGTTTTGATAAAATCAACCTAACAGATTTGATCTTTCTATTTTAAGTCTTTGTACATGTGTTTCATAAGGACTTTACTAAATTTATCATTTCAAATATACATTAATCAATTTTTCATCAGGTAATGATAATTAAGATCAACCTTATAGGTTTGATCTTTCTATTCTTAGTCCTTGTACATTTGTTCCGTAAGGACTTTACAAAGCTTCTCTTTCACATTTATGCTTCAGTCAAACAATTTATATATATGAGTTGCATTCATTTGGATCAACTCAATGAGATCAACCTAACATGCTTAATCTTTTCTCTAATCCAAGTCCTTGTACATAGATATCTCAATTAAGGACTTTACAAAACTTATGCATACAAATATACTTTTAGTATTTTATCATCAAATCTTAGACATTTGGAATCTCATGTAGATTCTAAGCAATCTCCCCCTCAATAAAACAACCTTCTAGTCTAACAACTATAATTCTGTTCACACAGATGAAAATATGTTGTATATTTATGTATGTGAGCAGTAAGCTTATGAGTTGCTTTTAGCAAGTTATATTATATATTTTAAGATTTCTGCTATATAATCTGCTCTGTCAAGGGGTTTCTGTTAATATGACGAATTGATAATGTATGGTTCACTATGTCATTGCTTGTAAAGTTATTGATGCTTTTATGTTGGTGGCTTCCTCCTTGTATGAGTTTTGAGTATTTGGATATGGATGCTGTTTAGGTCTAAACAATGAAAAGCTGCAACTAATGATAAGAAAATAAAATAAACGGTTTGTCCAACCTCGTCAAATTCATTTTTTTCTCCTTATCACTGCAATATGTCTTCATCCTGTTATTTTCTCATTGCTCCCTTACTTTCTTATATTTTGTTACAATCATCTAGGACATTTCTTTGTTTTATCCTCATCATCTTTTTTTCCATTTTATTTTAATGATACAGTTCTACCAAAAGTAAGCAAATTTATTTGTATGTAGTCATATTTATATGATAACTTTATTAATGCGGTTTGAATCCTAATGTTTCTGATGTATCTTGTGAGTAACGATTCGCTATTCTAAGTGAACTTTTTGTCATTTGCCCGTGAAAAGTCGAGTGTCACCTTTGAACTTGGAGAAGCATGGTATCCCAACTCTCCTTACGGTAAACTTTCAATCACATATGTTAGATAATGATGGGAAGGTTTTTTGCTCTCATTTACAAGCTACCTCCTCAGGACCACACCTTAGTCCGAAATGTACTCTAATCTGAAAAGAAATCATATGATATACCTACAGCATACTCTAATCAGAAGCCTGATTATTCTTTAAAGTAATAGAACTTAGTTTTTAAGGACTTACCTGTGAATTGAATTTAGAATGAATTAATATGGTTTAGGTTATGAAAATCGAAAGATATGTAAATGAAGCTGCTGTCACAGTTTGAATGTAGACTCAAAAATACATATCTAGTTGGATTATGTTCAAGCTATGTTTATCTCTTCTTTTTTTTTTTTATATTTTTCCTGGATTTCTAAGCATTGAAAGGTTTCAAAGCTTTATTGCATCAATAACATCTGTTGTGTGGAGATCAGAATCCTATTATTCAAACTTATAATGGTGAAAGCATTATTTACGTGTAATTGGTCAAGGTAATAAACATTATTTCTTATGTTTTCTATATCCCCACCGAATGTGATACTTGTTCTCCCAATTTCTTCCAATTCAAAGTTTAATCTATTTTAGCTTTTATCTTAAATCCTCGTTCTCCGGTTTAAATGTAAATCCTTGAATATTACTGTTCTTTACCACAACCCAACAATCCATGTTTTGAGGAACCAAGAACATTGATCTGTCTACGCATGATGTTACATAACAGGCCACAGTTAACTGTATTTCTTTTATTTACATTTCCAGATGGGTGATGTAGCCAAGGACCTAACTGCTGGTACTGTTGGGGGAGCAGCGCAATTGATATGTGGACACCCTTTTGATACCATCAAGGTCAAGCTCCAAAGCCAGCCAGTTCCACTACCTGGCCAGCCCCCTAAATTCTCTGGAGCAATGGATGCTGTGAGACAAACCATAGCAGCTGAAGGCGTAGGGGGTCTGTTCAAAGGTATGGGCGCCCCACTTGCTACTGTGGCAGCCTTCAATGCCGTCCTCTTTTCAGTTAGGGGACAAATGGAGGCATTACTGAGGTCCCAACCTGGTGCCCCACTTACAATTGACCAGCAGATTGTTTGTGGAGCTGGGGCTGGTCTCGCTGTCTCCTTCCTGGCCTGCCCAACTGAATTGATCAAGTGCAGGTCAGTTAATAAAACCTGCTTTTTGCAACATAACTTTTTACATATATAGAAGTCCTGCAGATTGAGTTTGCTATGGCGGAAAGTTGTGTGCCTCCCATCCAAATTGATGGAGAAATTTCAAAAATCTTCCATATAACCTACTTTCTGATCAAAGTTATCTGTGAAATCAGATTGCAAGCCCAAAGTGCACTGGCAGATGCTGGCTCGGCTGGTGCTGCAGTGAAATATAGTGGGCCAATGGATGTGGCAAAACATGTTCTTCGATCAGCAGGAGCGAGGGGTCTGTTTAGGGGATTGGTTCCCACAATGGCACGTGAAATACCAGGAAATGCCGCTATGTTTGGTGTCTACGAAGCCCTAAAGCAGTACCTTGCAGGAGGGCAAGATACATCAAAACTAGGAAGGGGCTCACTGATGCTAGCGGGAGGCTTGGCCGGAGGTTCCTTCTGGATTTCCGTATACCCAACTGATGTGGTGAAGAGTGCCATTCAGGTTGATGACTACAAAAACCCGAAGTTCTCCGGCTCAATTGATGCTTTTAGAAAGATCTTGGCTTCTGAAGGTGCCAAAGGCTTGTACAAGGGTTTTGGACCTGCCATGGCTCGAAGTGTTCCTGCAAATGCAGCATGCTTCTTGGCATATGAGGTGACAAGGTCTAGTTTGGGATGATTATTTTCATGGATGCAGGCTAATATTTGGGTTTCTCTCTACCATCAATCTCTTTTCCCTTTTAACATTTACCTACATAATTTAGATTCTCGAGGCAATTGCCATTTAGTGAAATCTGTTTTAGTAGGGCCCTAACAGTATGGTTACCAACTGATTTCCAAAATTTATACTAACTCCGTTCTTAAAAGATTGTCGTTTAAAGTTTTGGCACATGGATTAAGAAAGTATAACTTACCAAGTAAAATTTATTTGAAATTCCATCACTATCCCTTTATGGGAAGTTGAAAACTATTAATACAAGGAAGAGAATTTCTTGGGACAATGAGAGAAGGTAGGAGTAATATAGGAAAGTAAATAATTTATTCTTCTCGGAAGTTGTAAACGATAAACATTTTGAAATAAATTTTTTCTTCTAAAACGACAATTTTTTAAAAAATGGAGGGAGTATTAGACTAGTTCTTATGCTCCAAAAGACAAGGGGATGGGCCAGTGGTAAGTGTGCCATCCTCAATACACTAAATGCAGGAGTGTAGATAATGATTTTCCATACCCCTGAGGTTTTTGTGGCTTATATTTCTGGCAAAAAGGGGAAAAAATAAATTGCATTTATGGTGATTCTTGTATCCACTTTCTTATGTTAATCAGTTGAACAAAATTGGAAACAGATGTAGAGCACCTTTCATATATATATATATATATATATATATATATATATATATATATATATATATATATATATATAGTGCTAACCCGTGCCTGAAGGCACTGTATAATTCAAAAATAAATAAAAATAAATCATGAACACAAAAAAATGAAGCACTGAATATGGACACATACTAAACTAAAAGCCTAAATTAATGCTTAACACACCCGCACTTTTTATACATACTTTACAAAGTATTTAAATGAAAATTCTTATGAAGATAAATTTCAATGAATAAATAAAGAATATCCAACTTTAATAGTCAAATTTTCATAAATTTAAAATAAGTTTAACCAGTCGGAATCTTAAGCTCACCCCTTATTCAACTCATCCGAGCTCACGCCCCCTTTAGCGACGGACCCGGCGACGATTTTAGCGACGCTATATGTTGTCCGTCGCTAAAAGTATAGACGGCAGTTGTATGCTCGAACCGACGCCGGGTTCGTCGCTAAAGAGGGGTGAGCTCGGGTGAGTTGGATAAGCGGTGAGTTCGGGTGAGTTGGATATCCGGACTCTAAGTTTAACTATATTTCAAGATTTATTTTTTATTATTTATAAGCCATTTTGATTGATTGTAACTTTTTAAATAGTAACTTGACAATTAAAAATTATTGTTTGCTTGTTATAACAACTCTTTTTTTTTATCGCACGTAGATGGGTGTACAATTTCATAAAGCCGTAACTTGATAC
Source organism: Panax notoginseng (assembly GCA_016801055.1). NCBI lineage: Eukaryota > Viridiplantae > Streptophyta > Magnoliopsida > Apiales > Araliaceae > Panax > Panax notoginseng. The sequence continues at coordinate 200,567,076 of CM029014.1, forward strand.
AAAAACTGATTGCAGGTCGTTATATAAATTTAGGATTAGCTCAGCAACGAAATTTAAAAATGAAGAACGAAGACAAATAAGAGAGAGAGAGAGGTCAAACAAATAAGGTGACGAATGACTAATGGTTAAGTTATATGGTCAATTTTATAACTTGCTAATGTAACAGATTGCAGGATCAAATTTTTATGAATTATCATCTATATATATATATGGATGACCCATGTAGCTTCTTTTATTAGATCAATCAAATAATGGTAAACAACTATAAAAGGACATGCAGAAACAAAACTTTTTAAAATAGCCAAAGAAAAAATACATCCATAAAAAAGGAAGGCACAAGAGCACACAGTGAGGTCAACAGATGAGGTCACCCACAAAAAACTTTTTCAATTAAGGGAAATAGAAAATAGGATGAGGGAATGTAAATCTGTAGTCTTACTTTGACCATTTAGGCAAAATGACAAGGGCTCTAATAGGGATATGTCAATAAAAGCATATAATCTCAAGTCAGAGAATTTTAAAAACAATTGTTCTCCTCCAATCCAGATCAAAAAATACAGAAGATGAAAAACAACAAGAATTTACAATTTCAAATCACATGTATTCAAACAAATTCAAAAAAATGGGTAAATTTCAGCTGGCTCAGTTACTCAATATAATTGAAGTAGCAGTAAAATAAGAAACATCAAGTAAATATAAATTTTGTTAGCTTAAGAATATGAGCAATAGAAGTAATAACAATATAGAAAAGCTTAAATTTTTTTCATGCTTTGAGACACCAGAGAAAACAAACATCCACCCAAGGAGGCATAACACAACCTTTTGACTCTGAGCTGTGATTTTGTTTCTTTCATTCTTTCTTGAGAAGTCAGAATCAACATAATGACTACACCCAACAATCAATATAGTTCTATTTATTGTTTTAAAAACAAAGAACACCCATAAATCCATTTATCAAAATAAGAAAACTGAACAAAAAAAATCATAACCACTAAAAAGGGGAAAAGAAAAGACTCAAAACTTTTTAATCAAATTTCTGTTAGTTTATTCTACTTTCTCAGTTACCAAACAAGTCAAAAGTTTCAATTGAAATTTCTAATTAAATACATATAATAAAGTGCCTTCAGGCAACATGCTATATTTATAAATTTATGATAATTATATCAAAGATATTTGAATTATTATAATAATAATAATTAATTATTACTTGGTAGAAATAAATTAGTGTAGATAATAAACACACAAATATTTTATATTAACATTGAAATTTAGTAAATTGGGTAGTGTAAAGTTGGTTGTAGTTTGACAAAAAAAATTCTTGATTTTTAATTTAAATTTTAAAATTAAAGATAAATTTTAAATAATATTTTTTAATTAATAAATTAATAATGACAATGTGATGCACTAAAAAGGTTAAGAATTTTATGCTACGTTGTAATATTAAAATAAAAAATTATAATTAAATTTAAAATTCGAGTGACTTGTTCTATCTATCCGTGCGTCTAACTTAGGAAGGCTATGGAATAATGGAAGATTGGATTCACTGTCTTAGACACTGTACGTACGTCATTGGAATACATCCTACATTATAGTAAGTTAAGTTATGAAAAATGTTACTTTCACACTAATTTTATAATTCCTTATATTTAAATATAATTCCTTATTTTTAAGAATAATAAAAAAATTTACGCTACTTTCGTGAATTTATTTTCAGTCATTTTAGAGTTTATTATACATTTTTGTCTTGTGTACTTTAAATTTTCTATTAAGGGTTAAAACTTTCCCTTTCAAAGTTTCACAGAAATTTACTTTTAACTTTAAAGTATCACTTTTCTCAATGTTGATTAATTTTTTTTTATAAAATTGATTCATTTTAAGCGTGTGTGTGTTCAAATAATGGTATTTTTTGGGAAGTGAGAGAGTAAGATGATATATGTGAGTTTGAATTTTTGAGAGATAAATTTTTGGTCGTCGAATGTTGAAGCCTCAAATAATTTTAGATCGTTAGATGTTGAAGTCTAAATTGATTTGAGGTCGTTGGATGTTGAAGCTTTGGGATTTGAGCTGCTCTGAATGTATAGTTGGACATGGTACTAAATACTTCCTCATTTTAGGTTATTTTATTATCCCGGATTAATAATCACATGTCTATTTTAAAAAATAAATAATAGATTTGTGATTAATAATCCTTACAATCAAATATAGTCTAAGGATATAGTTTTATCCTATCTTTACCCTATAAACAATAATTAATTAGTTATTTGATTGGTACGATAAAATGATAATGAAATTAAGATAACAAATTTAAGAATATTTGTCTTTTTATATTACTATCAATAAAATAAAAAATATAAAAAAACTCTTTTATGTGACATAAAGGTTAATAAATAAAATTCTTTTTATTAACAGTGAGAGTACATAATTATATCTTTAATTTTAGACTAACTATAAAAAAATGTATCTATGATGTTACCACGGAGAGAATTACAATCATTTTTCGCCTCTTTTTTTTTGTATGAGAAAAATACTTATTTTTACATTTTTTTAATAAGATTTTTTTAAAAATTTCTTCATAAAACATAGTTAATGTATAGTATGAAAATCGAAAATTAATCAAAATAACTTGGCTTGTTTAAACAATTAATTGATTGTTCAAACTAATCAAATTTCTTCCATAACGACAAATAATAAAAGATCTTGTTAATGACAAAGAATCGAAAAATCCAATAAAATTGATAATCATTTCATTATATATAAATCATGTGAAAAAACTTCTAAAACTTAATCACAAAATTTAAACTCATTCTTTTACTAAGGAGAATAGTTGGACCCACTAATTAATCGGTTAGGGGAATAAGCCTTTCGTTTCAGAGTTATTTATTAATTAATTTAAAAAAGTAGCAATAATATTATATTTTATCAAAGTGCAATGACATGAGTTTCAAATAATGTCTCAAATATCGTCACATCATCACATTTATTGTGATTATAGTTTATAAAGGGAAATGATATTAACAAACTTGAACCGTTTTAAAAATTTATGAATAGGCAGGCATAATAGGCAGCCAATTTATATTATAAATATTATAAATGTGTGTGTTCAAATAATGGTATTTTTTTGAGAAGTGAAAGAGTGAGAGAGTGAGATGATGGATATGTGTTTGAATTTTTGAAAGATAAATTCTTGGCCGTCGGATGTTGAAGCCCCAAATGATTTGAGGTTGTTGGATGTTGAAGCGTTGGGATTTGATTTGAGACCGTTGAATGTTGAAGTCTTGGGATATGAGCCGCTCTGTTTTATTATATATATATATATATATATATATATATATACACACACACACACACACACACGGTCTGTCTCTCCAGTGAACTATAGGAACCGAACTAAAAATGAACCGGTTATAGCGGCGGTTTAATCCGTCGTTCTAGCATAGAAAGTCGGTTTTCTATGTTATAGTGACGGATAAAACCGTCGTTATAGGCGATTTATTTTTAGTTCGCTTCCTATAGTTCGTTAGAGAGAGCCAACCTATGTGTGTGTGTATATATATATATATATATATATATATATATATATATATATATGTATTTATTAGCAATGTTAATTAAGGAAATATGATTTTCTGTGTGCGTGTTGTTTTCTTAGGGATGAAATAAACAGGGATATTTTGACTGCATTATCCAAGCCCAACAAGCTAGACCGAGTTTTGTTTAATTAAAGAAATGGATAATTTAAGTTTTTGTTTTGTTTGATTTCAGTTATTAAAAATTAGTACTCCCTCTATTCTAAAATGAGAAGAAATTGTAATGGCATTGTAATATCTATAAATAAAAAATAATAATAAGATAATAATAAAAAATAATACTAATAATCAAACAAAGTGGGGCAAATTAATTTCTAAGTATTTATGTTTGGGTTTGTCAAACTATTTGAGCCTACTTTAAAATCAAATTGAAATAAGAGTAACATTAATATACTAGGTTAATGTGTGACACCTTCAAAATAAGTGTACACAACTCATTTTGAGTCGTCAAAATACATATTACATAATTCAAATACAAATTTTTTTATTTATAACTATTAAACTGTCGTGCAAAATACGACCACACATACTGTGACTTTTAATACAAATATTACACCGTACATAATACGATAATATCCAAACTTAAATTAAGTCCTCATTATAATTATTATCACACTATTTCACAACACAGTGAAGACTTCTATAGTAAATATCTCGGACCATTACTCCACTCCCAGACTAGTCACAACTACACTTTTATTTTCTGAGAAAAATAATTGAACAAAAAAGAAAAGGGTGAGCTCAAATAGCCCAGTAAAAAATATTATGACTAAGATAATGAGAAATAAATTATCTTTAGCCTTCAACAATGATAAATCAGATAAAATATAATGGACAACAAGTTTTAGATCAACAACTGCAGCGGAACAACAATTCATTAAAAGAGTCAAGTAGAGAATGATGTCTACTATCTTCTATGATTTAAGAGTTCATCATCAATATTTTATCCCTATAATACTAATCAATAATTATGCAAATCAACATTTTATCTTTGCATTACGGGCCAAAGATATTTATTTGTATCACCAATGGTCATGATCATGCCAACAACAGTCCATCTTTGCATTACGGGCCAAAGAGAACTTTCACCACAAGTTTTTGCCTGTAACATTAAAGGTCATGATTATACCAATACACAATTTCTGATCATAATCATACCAATCAACAATTTATTTTTGCACTACGGGCCAAAGATAACTTTTTATCACAATTTAAATTTGAGGATGATGACAATGATATAAATGATGAATAAAAGTGAGTTAATAAAAATTTAAAATGATTTTAAGTGGCGACTTACAAGTGTTTTACACCCTTTTAACTTAAGGGTAAGGGTATAAACTACTCAAATCGAAGCGAACAGAGAATCGCTCGAATTCGAATTGTATTTGAAAAATTCTACTTAGATTCGACTCGACTCGAATATTTATTACTCGATCTGACTCGGATCGAATTATATTCAAACTACTCACGAGCTTCAAATTCAAGCTCGAATTCGAATATTCACATAATAACTAGTTTTATAATAAATATAATTATAAACTGAATTTGCTATTTTACTTAAAAATGAGAAAATATAGTTATTATTACACTTACAAATATAAAATCACAATTAAAAATAAAAATAAAATAAAAATAATTAATTATTCTAATTTGATTTAATTTTGTATATATTATAAAAGAATATATCGAGTATTTAATTGAATTTGTATCAATCGAGTATGTATTGAATCACAATCAATAATTCAAGTTGTTTGAATATTAAAATAGTCGAGTATGTTGCTCAGATTCAACTCATATTCTTATTGAAACTATTTTTTATGCTCAGATTTGGATCATATTATTAACGAATCCGAATCTCGTTCGTATTTTTTTCTAATCGAGTTAGAATTGAGCTCGAACTATTTGACTTGTTTACAGCCTTATTTTAACTTATAAGTCAAAAATTAAATTAAAATAAAATGTGAAAGTGTTTAGCTAAAATGACTTATAAGTTAAATAAGATGTAAAAACTATTAAAATAAAGACAAATCAATCTTTACATTTGGTCAAACTTACTTATTTTAAAATGACTTATAAGTCATGTTTTAATAAGTCATAATTTGATACTTATCAAAAATGACTTATAAGTCAAAAAGAAAGTCAAAAAATAAGTCATCCCCAAGCATTTCGATAGTAAAAAAGAACTTATATAAGTTGGTTTAACCAACTTATAAGTTGTTGCCGAACTCTCTATGCCCACCTAGGGATGTCCTTTACCTATTGAAAAATGATATATATTATGAATGATTTACGTGACTTTTTGATTATTAGTTACCTAAAGAAGTATAAGTGCTAATATTTTTGTAGAGATGTGTAATAACTAGAGTCTTTCTATAATTTCTATTAATATCATGTATTGATAAGTTTCGTAATTATAATTCAACGTAAATCTATCGCAATACATATCATAATTTTTATTGGTGCAGTTGTCAACAGAAAACAGACATGGAATCGCTTTGATGCAGTTGTTAAAATTAGAAATCGCAATATCAAATCATTTGAATTGGTGCGGAGCGGCTTTATGACTATAGTTCGGTTTCAAATGGTCAAGTTTTAGTTCAGAAATCAGTTAGAAAAAACCCAAACATGTAATATGCTAGCGCCTGATTTTATCGATTATTCAAATTATGAAAAACAAGCAATAAACATGTATAGGGAACAAACGCTGACCACACAAAAAACTTGACGGCTTGGGCCGTTATGGGATAGCTCCGGTGTGAAAATCAATACTGGAAAAAAAGAATAACAATGGATCAATTAAAGCTCTAGTACTGTAAATTAATTGTATCTACCTTTGCTTTATAATGTAGCCTTATAGTAATCCTCACCACCCGACTATGTAACACCCAAAGTTAATTAGGAATGGGAATCCAACTAGAGTTCCTTTAGAAATCATATTCTTATTATTGGATAAGATATCCCTTCCTTAAATATACGAAACCAAACAAGATAAGAAATCATAAGTCAACTAGACTTTGACTTTTTTAGAAGGTCAAGATGCCCCATAACTGTGTCTTACTGTCCGAGCCACATGACTCTTATAAACCTTGGGCCCGAACAATGAGCTTCGATTACAGGGCCCACATAACCATATCCCAACATTGCCCCCAATTCCCATATTATAAAAATTTTATAATAGAGGAGTAATTAAATATAATCTTCATAATACTCATCCGAAATTAAATATTTAGATTTTTTAAATAAATGAAATAAAATTAGCATTTCTTCAAGATTAATCCATCATCTTAAAGCAAGAGACTAACCCAAACTAGGCATAAAAGAGAAAACTTTCAGTATTCACATTAAATACGCTGTAATTCGGTCCACGTGCACATCAATGTCACACAATCTTCTAGGACACTAAACCAAACAAAACGGCTTAGAATGTATGGTTCTCTCCATCAACACCGTCAAATCTAAAGTACTTCAACATCTTAAATCAAACCGGAGAAGACTTTACCATTCCCAGATTCATTCATTCTACAATAGTTAAACCAAGAAGAAGAAAGAGAGAACCAAGTTCACCATTGCCTTCAAAACCACAAGTAAGTCCTCTCTTGTTCTCACTTGTAATTTTTGAAAATGACATCTTAAGGACCATCGTCTCCCAAGGAAATTCCTTCATCCCAACCTCCTCATTAGGATGAAGTTTCAGAAACCCTCTTGCAAGAGTTCCTTTTAACCGGTGGAAAAGAGGATGTCTTCATAGATGACACCACCGTCACCAACACAAAAGAGAAAGCTCTTGTCAATGAACCCGCCGAAAACCTAATAGTCCTACTGTTGGTTTGCAGAAACATTAACATGCATACAATCAACATTGTAAAACAACAAAAAAATGAAATAAATCATATTTAAAAAATTTATACTATTCCCAAGAATCACCTTATGCGATATTATTAATTGAGTAGAGATAAAAGATATACCTTCACAAAGATAGATCAACTCATTGATATGATCTTCAGGTTTCAATCTTTTGTTCCTCCACGCTTCCTCAGATCCACGAATCAAATGTAAGCTACTCAGTGTGTGTAACGCTCTAAAGATGATCCACCAAGAGAATATGATAGAAGAAGTAAATTTAGGTTTTCTCCAAAACCTTAGATGGCTAGCTCTAATTATCACTCCCACTCCTAACTCTTTATGTTGCAGAGAATTTTAACGTGGTATCACTATACTCACAAAGTTGTCTCAACCCTAATCTATCATAAGACCTCTCCTTATATAGACTTCTCCCATTCATAAACTCTTTAGAACTTAGGGTTTTAATTTAAATCCCAAACTATTTAGAAACTAAATAATAATAATAATAATAATAATAATAATAATAAGACTCCTTTTATTATTTTATAATTAGTATTTCTCTAAATACTTAATTATAAATATTAGTATTTCTCTAAATACTAAATTATTATTAAGTCAATTACTTCTAAAATAGTATTTCACTTTTATGGTGTGACCCTTTAAGTTCAATATTATACCGGTTGTAGAATAAGTAAATTAGAACTATTCTAATATTATTTATAATGAATTAAACCCCTTTAATTCAAATATAAATAAATAATATTTATTCAACATCATAAGGGACACCTCTTAGCATATCATGACTATCCGGATAATATGAAATCAATGTTTAATTGCAAAGAACCTATTCTGCGAATAGTTACCATAAAATTCAATCCTTCTACCATACAATATTTCAATCAAACATAAGACATAAAATTATTGATAAGTCTTATTTATTTGATCATATGCATTTTGATTCTAAAATGAAATGCACAACTCTGATAAATGCAAATTAGAAACTCATTTTTAATTTCATTCCACCTTAGCCAAAGATTCCTGAGTTGTCATTTATCGAATCGCATAAGACATTCTCTCCTTTTAATAGAAGTGGTAGATTCTTTGTTGATCATTCACCTAACTCTATGTAAACTTTATTATACCCGAACATACCCTTTGATATATTCAAAGAGTCTTAAGGAATATGACAAAGTATAACTCAGAATACATAAGGTATTATGATAGTCTCAATTCCAAGCATCACTTGTACAACTATCACTATAGGAACTCTTATTATCAAGCAAGTAAAACTCCATTAGGTGTTTCTTAAGCGAGTCACGTTCAATTAACATATTCTCCAATAAGCACATACATACTTGCTTTAGTGTCTCCGCACAAATAATTATGGGATTAATCATCCTCTTCAAAAGAGCAAACATAGTATGTACTAATCTATCCGGAATCAGCAACCCCACATTAGTGATCCAACGATTAGGAACATTTTAGTTTTGATTTATCTAGAATTTAAATTGCATTAGCATGAACTCTTCATGATTCTAAAAGCATTACTCCAAAAATATGAGTTTATCACATTTATTTAATTCAACTAATTAAACATGGATAAAGAATTACTTTAATTAAATAAATTCTTTTATTAATAAATAAATAATCTTACAAAGTAAATGCTTATCACATCCTATGTGATTGGCTTGAAGGCATACTACTTTCAATCTCCCACTTGAACTAAAGTCAATCGCCCTAGTATCTCTAAGTGGCGATCAAACTGCTGCTGAGATAATGCTTTAGTAAATAGATCTGCATTGCTATTCTGAGAGTCCATTCTCTCTATGGTGACATCTTTGCTTTCAATTATTTCTCTAATCAAATGAAAGCGATGTAACACATGTTTGTATTTTTGATGAGACCTATCTTCCTTGGCTTGTGAAACAGCCTCAATGTTGTCACAATATACATGCACTGATCCTCGTATGCTAGGAACCACTCCAAGTTCTATAATGAACTTTTTCATCCAAATAGCTTCCTTTGCAGCTTCACTCACAGCTATGTACTCTGCCTCTGTCACTAAATCAGCAACAATTTTCTACTTGAAACTCTTCGAACTCACTACACCATTGTTTAAGGTAAACACATATCCTAAGGTGGATTTGTTGTCATCTTGGTCAGTCTGAAAACTTGAGTCTGTATAGCTCTCTAGTTTCAAATTAGACCCACCATACACTATAAACACATCCTTAGTTCTTCTTAAGTACTTTAGGATATTTTTCACCGTTTTTTTCCAGGATTTGGCTGATATCTGCTTGTTACACTAAGTGCATAAACAACATCACGCCTCATACATATCATCCCATACATGATAGATACTATCGCCGAAGTATAAGGTATCTTACTCATGCCATCTCTCTCTTCTGGTGTCTTTGGGGATAATTTATTAGAGAGATGCATTCCATGACTCATCAGTATATGACCTTTCTTGGAGTTGACCATGCTAAACCTCTTTAGCATCGAATCAATGTACATTCATTAGGTTAAGCTGAGCACCCTTTTCGGTCTATCTCTATAGATCTTTATCCCTAAAATATAGGATGTTTCTCCCAAGTCCTTCATGGAGAATTGTTTAAACAACCATATTTTTTTTGATTGTAGCATCGGTATGTCATTCCTAATCAGTAGTATCTCATCAACATATAGTACTAGGAATGTCACAACGCTCCCGCCGACCTTATTGTACACACATGGTTTATCCTCGTTCTTGATAAAATCAAAATCTTTAATTGTTTTATCAAAACGTATGTTCCATCTTCGAGAAGTTTGTTTCAATCTATAAATAGATCGTTGTAACTTACATATTTGATTTGTTCCATCTAATGAAACAAATCCCTCTAACTTTCCTCTTCTAATCTCCCATTGAGGAAGGTCGTCTTCACGTCCGTTTGCCAGATCTCGTAATCATAGTAAGCAGCTATTGAAAGCAAAATTCGAATGGACTTGAGCATTGCTACTGGTGAAAATATTTCATCATAGTCAACTCATTTCCTTTTTTGAAACCTTTTACTATAATTCTGGCCTTATAAGTCTCCATCTTTCCATCTACTCCATTCTTTCTCTTAAAGACCCATTTACACCCTTTAGGCTTAATATCTTTCGGAGGAGGGTTAACCAAAGTCCATACTTGATTTTCATACATGGAGTCCATTTCAGATTTCATGGTTATTTGCTATTTCTCTGAGTATTTACTACTCATAGCCTTATCGTATGTAACTGGATCATCATCCTCTATGATGCGTACCTCATCATCATCATCTTTGATGAATTCATACTTTTCAGGTATCTTCGGTACTTTTTTAGATTTACGATTCGATTGTGGTACTTCTTTAAGATCTATTTTCCTCCCACTAGCTCCTTCAAGGATAAACTCATTTTCAAATAAGGCAGTGTGTTTCAAAACAAACACATTTTGTTAAGCATGATTATAAAAATAATACCCTAAACTTTCTTTAGGATATTCCCACAAATTTTCACTTGCCAGATCTTGCCCCAAGCTTATCATTCTCAAACCTTTTGACATAAGCTGGATAACCTCATGTCTTAAATGCTTAAGACTAGATTTCCTCCCTGTCCATAACTCATATGGAGTATTAGGGATGAATTTTGAGTGTACATTATTTAGTAGATATGTAGTCGTTTCTAGGACATAACCCTAGAAGGATACTAGAAGATTGGTAAAACTCATCATAAACCACACTATGTTTAACAAGGTACGATTTCAACTTTCAGATACATTATTCAATTGTGGCGTACCAAGAGGCATTCATGGTGTGAGAATACCATTTTCTTTGAGATGCTCTAGAAACTCATTGCTCAAGTATTCCCCTCCTCAATCCGATCAAAGAATCTTAATACTTTTGCCAGTTTGTTTCTCTACTTCACTTCTGAATTTTTTGAACCTTTCAAATGATTTGGATTTGTATTTCATCAAATACATATATCCAAATATTGAAAAATCATCAATGAATGTAATGAAACACGAATACCCCCTTCTTGAATTTGTTGTCATAGATCCACATACATCTGTGTGTACCAACTCTAACAAGCCTGTAACTCTCTCTCTCCATTTCCACTAAATAGAGATTTAGTCATCTTACCCATGAGACAAGACACATAAATTGGATATGATTCAAAATAAAATGACTCTAAAAGCCTATCTTTATGCAACTTGTTTAGTCTTGTTTCATTAATATGACCAAGTCTACAATGCCATATAAAGTTATAATTCACATCTTATCTTTTTGTTTTATGACTTTGTTCAATTTGCAAAATATTTTCATGTAAGTCAAAAATGTAAAGTCCATCAGTTAATCTACGAGTTCCAAACAAAACATTATTATTATAAATAGAACAACAATTATTCTTTATTATAATATCAAAACCTTCCTTATCCAACAACGAAATATGAATAATGTTTCTATTGAGAACTGGAACATAGTAACAATGTACTAATTCAATAAATTTGCCCGTAGGCAATGATAGGCTGTAAGTTCCTACGACTACTGCAGCAACCTTTCCTCCATTCCCCACACGTAGGACCGTTTCTCCATTTTTCAACTTTCTTCTCCTACTTAATCCCTACAAAGAATTGTATATATGAAAACCACAACCAGTATCTAATACCCAAATAAATTTTAACTTACAAAAAGAATTATTTCAATCAGGAACAAACTTGCATTTGTAGCCGAAGCTTCACCAAACTTCTTTTGCATGTCCTCTACAAGATATTCCTTGCAGTTTCTCTTCCATTATCCCGACTTATTGCAATAAAAGCAAACTCTTTTGTTCTCTAGGTCATTTTTCTTCTTATTGTCCTTAATTTTTACCTTTCCTTTTGCCTTCTTTGAATTTTTCTTCTTTTCAGAATATCCTTTGACCCGTTTTCTTTTCTTGGAAGGTTCATATACCAATAAGACTTGATATTTCTTGGCTGGAAAGTGAGTTTCAATATTTTTAACATGTTAATCAACCCAGACAAGTTGACATCTAGCCTTTTCATTTGAAAATTTACAACAAATTGTGAAAAAGAGTCCTAAAGTGACTGCAAGATCAAATCTTGGCTCAACTCTCTATCCATTACAAAACTCAATTGTCCCAATTTTTTAATCAAATTGATCAATTTGAGGACATGTGTCTGTACTCTAGTGTCATCGGTCATTATATATTGGAAGAGCTCTTTAGATATTTCATATTTAGCAGCCCTACCTTACTCACTATACAAATCCTGAAGGTGAAACAAAATAATAGGCGCATCCATTTTCTTGTGTTGATGTTGTAACTCGATACTCATGGATGCCAACATAATGCACTGAGCCACCTGTGCATCATCTTGTCACTTTCTAAAAGTAGCAAGCTCTTCCTTAGAGGCATTCTCTACAACAGTTGCAGGAACTGGTGAATTAAGGACATAAGATAGTTTTTTAGCAGTGAGAACTATTCTCAAATTCCTTAACCAGTCCGTATAATTCGGTTTAATTAACTTATTAGCGTCCAATATACTCAGTAGTGATAGTGAATTAGACATTGTAAAATTCTGTAAATAAAATTTTAATAATAACATTAGCATGAATTCATTCTTAATCACCAATTTAGTTTAGTTCTTTTTTATTAAAATGGTGTCCCCCATTTTTTTTTCAAACTATATGACCCTCCATATACAGTTCAGCGGATCTAGTTAAAAATCTGCTTAGTGAGAAAAGATCCCATTGTCATAAATATAAAGCATTGTGTGTGCACACCAAACTATAGATTTATTTAATAGGTAAAAAACTTTTGTCAATTACATCTCCATGTAACTCATTTTATTTTGCCTCTTAAATTATAGTGGTTAAGTGTGTGCATATCCAAACTAATATTTTCTAAGTTAAGTTGGACCTAACATTTCCATATAAGTGAAGAGAAAAATACAGTTCTTGTGTGTGCACAACAAAACGGTATTGTTCAATTCCTTATAAGCCTGCTGTGTGCACAACAAACTCATATTAAATATTTGAAACTCTATTGATTCACCATGCTAGAAGGTTACGTTCGACATTCTTAATGTCCTTTGAACGTAATCAACTTAATATTTTTCCTTGAGGGTTCTTGTTATTAATGATATCATCTTGTTTATCACGCATGCAAATAAATATACAAATACGCGTCATATTAATCATACATCCCATGTATAAGAATATATTAATATATAATTAGTATGCACATATGGAATACTATATTTTACTTAGGATGATTTGGACTTAATTCTAGTTTGGTTCGCTGAGCCACCAAATGAACCAAAAGGTCAAACCTAGGGTGTAAAAACATATATGAATATAACTATTACATTAATCCCAGACTCCATTAAAAATGGGTCTTTAGTGCTCCTCATCCTTAGCTCCAATTTCCTAAGTAATTCCTCATATTACATTATATTTTAATAACATAGAAACCTTAACCAGCAATCAAGGAAAAGTGCATAGGATGGAGATAAATTTTACAATAGAAAATTTGATAGGCGAGGTACACATAGCCCATTAGGGGTGTTAGCCGAGCAGAGAAGCTCGATACTCGACTCGAGATCGGTTCAAAAATATGATCCAAAACTCGAATTCGAAGTTAATTCGAGTCGAATATGATCTATACTCATTTTCTGTTTAATGATACACGAGTCAAATTCGAGTATACCAGTATTCGCTCAGATTAGGGTTCGAGTATTTCATTTTTTCTCGAACCATACTCGTTACCTGCTCGATGGATCATATTCAAATACTGGTCTGATCCATACTAATAAGCAAAATATGTGATATTTGTATCAATCTTTATAATTTATAAAGTGTAGTATTAAATTGTGTAAGTTTGTACTTAAATAAATCAGTGAATTGATTGTCAATTCGTATTATATTCTTTGTAATTTCTTTACATAAATAAAAGCAAAAGACTTTTATATATAAACATTAATTCAATAATCAATTTAGTATGTAGTGGTTCAGTATTAAGCAAAATGGTTCATATTCGAAACTCGATTTAAAGGCTAGTGAGTAACTCATTTTGTAAACGAGTCGAGTACTTACGAGCCGAGTAGAACCGAGTAATGATCCGAGTCGAATCTGGCGTAAAATTAGAAATTCCTTATCGAATTCGAGCTCAATTTTTTCGAGTCGAGCCGAATCTGAGCATTAGAGTGTTCGCTGAGATTCGACTCGTTTTCACCCCTATAGCCCATTTATGAAAACCTCATTCATTCAAGCATTCATCCGAAATTAAATCCAATCTCATTGGTTAATGGTCCATAATAATCCCCATTATTATCATATATATCATCATTTGTATCAATAAACCATTTATCACATGAATTAAACATTATATATATATATATATATATATATATATATATATATATGATATCATTTAATATGCAATAAAAGTTTACATGAAATTCAATTCCAATTAAAGTAAAGTCCTTTATTTTAATCTAGATCCAAATAAAAAAAAATCCTTTTATTTTAGTTTTTCAAAATTACAGAAAAATTAAAAACTTAATTTTCTGATGCCCTAAAGCCGTGACGCCTTGGGCAAACTCTACGGCGCAGAGTTCAAGCGATGCGACACTCAATCAACAGAGACCCAATGTTGTGATGCTCTAGGCAAACGTTACGGCGATGCGCTTTCAGAAGCCCAGCACTGCGGCGTTTTTCCAAATTTCCAGATCCGATTTTGGCCTTTTAAATCGCAATTTTTCTTCCTTGTTTCAGAAAACAGATTTCATACCAACAATTATGCCCAATTAAATTGTTATAAACATATATATAATCCAAAAATAATAATAATTCACATAAGGATGATTCTGATACCACTGTTGGTTTGAAGAAACATTAACATGCATATAATCAACATAATAAAACAGTGGAAGCATGACATAAATCATATTTAAATTTTTTCTACTATTCCCAGGAATCACCTTATGCGATATTATTAATTAAAGAGGGATACAAGATATACCTTCACATATATAGATTAACTTCTTGATATGATATTCAAGTTTCAATCCTTTGTTTATCCACACTTCTTCAGATCCACGGATCAAACACAAACTACTCAATGTGTGTAACACTCTAAAGGTGATCCACCAAGAGAATATGATAGAAGTAAATTTAGGTTTTCTCCAAAACTTTGGGTGACTAGCCATAACTCTTTATGTTGTAGAGAATTTTAATGTGGTATCACTATACTCACAAAGTTATGTCAACCCTAATCTATCATAAGGCCTCTCCTTATATAGACTTTTCTGCTTCTTAAAGTCTTTAGGACTTAGGGTTTTAATTTAATTTTCAAACTATTTAGGAACTAAATTATTTATAATAATAATAATAATAATAATAATAATAATAATAATAATAACTCCTCTTATTATTTTATAATTAGTATTTGTCTAAATACTTAGTTATAAATATTAGTATTTCTCCAAATACTAAATTATTATTTATAAGTTAATTATTTCTAAAATAATATTTCTCTTTTACGATATGATCCTTATGGTTCAATATTATACCAATAGTAGAATAAATAAATTAAAACCATTTTAATATTATTTATAATAAATTAAACCCTTTAGTTCAAATATAAATAAATAATATTTATTCTACATCATGAAGGACACCTCTTAGCATATCATGACTATCCGAATAATATTAAATCATCATTTAATTGCAAAGAACCTATTCTGCGAATAATTATCGTACAATTAAATTATTTTACCATAAAATGTCTCAATTAAACATAAGACATGAAATTAGTGACAAGTTTTATTTATTTGATCATATGCACATCGATTCTTAAATGTACAACTCTGATAAATGCAAATTAGAAACTCTTTTCTAATTTTATTCCACCTTGGCCAATTATTTCTGAGTTGTCATTTATAGAATCGCATAGTTCATTCTCTCCCTTTACTAGAAGTTGTAGATCATTCACCTACCTTCATGTATATTTTATTATACCCGAACATACCCTTTGATATACCAAAAGAGTCTTAAAGAATATGACAAAGTATAACTCAAAATATATAAGGTATTATGATGATCTCATGTCCAAGCATCACTTGTACAACTATCACTATAGGAACTTCTATTGTAAGACAAGTAAAATTCCATCAGGTGTTCCTTAAGCGAGTTACGTTCAGTGAACTTATTCTCCAATAAGCACCTACATACTTGCGTTAGTGTCTCCACACAAATGATTATGAGATCAATCATCCACTTCAAAAGAGCAAACATAGTATGTACTAATCTATCCGGAATTAGTAACCCCATATTAGTGATCTAACAATTAGGAACATCTTAGTTTTGAGCTATCTAGAATTTATATCTCATTAGCATGAACTCTTCATGATTCTAAAAGCATTGCTCCAAAACTATGAGTTTATCACATTTATTTAATTCAACCAATTAAACATGGATAAATAATGTCTTTAATTAAATAAATTCTTTTATTAATAAATGAACAATCTTACAAAATAAATTTTTATCACATCCTATGGGATTGGTTTTAGAGCATACTACTTTCAGCTACCTCCTCAAAGCCCTAAATTAAATGTAGTAGAGGAGAGAAAGATGATAGTGAGAAAAAGGCAGGAATATGAGAAATCCTTTTTCAAAGCACACACCCCATCTTTAGTAACTGAGGCTCTCATTTCCCTGATCCGAATACAACCTTAGGGTGCCCATCCTTGGCGAGAAAATTTTATCACGACCCGAATGGAAATGAGCAGTGATTCCAATTAATTTCTACCTTAAGGTACAAGGCATGCTTCCCCATCCATGAATTTATCTCTTCATTCCTTTCTTTTGTGGGCCTCGGCTTTGCCCAACTAGTACCAAATTTCTATATCCATCTTGTTACTTTATCGCCTTTTGTAAAGAGAATAACATCGACCCTTCTCTAGACCTCCTCTTTAGAATGTTCAACCTTGGTCGATCCAAGAAAGTCAGGTTCAGACAATTTGTTGTGACTTAATAATTTTATTTATGGGCATGCCAGAGTTCTCTGAACTCAATATGAGAAAGTGTTGTCTAACTAGTGAGATTACATTCAGTTAACATTGTCCTTCAAAATAAGCCAACTACTTAGCCAAAAATGGTCAAGTGGTTAAAGAGAAGAAAGAGCTGCTTCTCGATAGGTCCTTTTGCCATTGACTAAGGAATAATAGACACTTAGTTTAATAGTTAACTGATTCCAGTTGTACTTGTCAATTTATAGATAGATTTAAACTGCACTATAAATAACAAGTTAAACTATTATCAGTTAAGTTATTACAACTATAAACAAATTCCAACTTATCCTATTTATTAATTAGCACGTCACAATTAACAAATATATGTAACAAATAGCCATTAATGCCAGACAGTTAAGTAAAAACCTTAATATAATTGCTAAGATATGTTGTAAAATTTATAATCTGAATCAAATACACTGTTAAAAAAGTTCAGAGCAAATCAAAAACATCATATGAAAGTTCAAATGGACGTAACAAGTTGCAGATCCAAGCTTGAATGCACAACTAAGTCTGAATGGTTGTAACAAGTTCTAAATCCAATGTAACTAACTATTACAATAGTTAACTAAGCCATATGTTAGCATAACAAGCTAAGTGTCGTAAGACTAAGCTAACAGCTACTGTAAAACTGGAAAAAAAATTAGAGTTCTAGACTGGAGTGTATTGTGTGTTTTTATCAAAATTAGACTTTTCCTATTTGTAGAGCTGTTAGGAAGCTGCTGCACTGCCTTAACTGTCCACTTAGCCACGTTCTCCATGAAATTTGGCCACTAACCCATTTTCTACTAATTCATTAGGTATTTAAACGTGGCATACCTATTATGCTGAATGATAGGTGGGTTTTATACATGTTATTAATTATCTTTTGATGAGAATAAAATATGTTATAACTATAACCATTAATACTTAATTTTTTGTATTTATTTTGTGACTAAATACATTCATTATTCTTATATTTTTCTTTAATGTCCAATTAAAGGATTCAGTGACTTTGGAAGTTCTTAGGAGAAAAATTGAGCATTATTTGGATTTAAAGTAAAAGGAGGGGCAAAGTTATAATTACACGAGCATATGATTTTAATAAAGTCAATATCTTGGTGATCAATCAATATTTAATACTCCTATTCATGGAAGGAAATGAGCAAGAAGAATCCTACAAGGAGAAGGAATGAGATGAGACAATCTTGGTGTGAAAGTTAAATCAAATGAAGGAAAGAAAAATCCATTTAGAAGATCTATTTTGTAAAGCTCCCAAATTCGGGTACTTGAAATTCGAACTCGGTGCTTCACGATACCATTTCTATGAGCGGAATCATACTAATAATAATAACAATAATATGAAGATCAACTTAATTTACATATTTATCAGAGTTTGAATCCCAAGTACGTAATCTTTAAACATTCATTACAACCCATGATAGATAATATATATCATACTTGTCTTAATAATAATATCAAACTATTATATAAACTAACACAAATCTTATTTGGTTAGCTTTCCTTTTCTTTTGTTTCTGCATGAGCTTTCTGTTTCTTCACACTTGGCTGAAAACATTTAAATTAAGCAAGGATGAGCATTAGAGTGCCCAACAAGTAATAACAATTATATATATATATATATATATATATATATATATATATATAAGCTGAAAAAATTTAAATATTTTCTTTATACTATCCTTCTACAACAGATCAATAGTTGTGAAGTATCTATACCGATAATAATAACATAACAACTTTTTTTAAAATTTTTGAAACTACATAATGACTATAAATAGGGTTAAGGTGACATACTATGAACATTGTTTTTATTTTTTGAAAAGGTTAAACAGAACTTTATCTGTAAACCGTCATGACTTACGGGCACGGGGGTGATCAGCCCGTTGTACCCTGTATTGATCAACACTACATGCAAGAACGAGGGCATCGTTCACTCTGTCCGCCTTGGGCGCATAAAAGTTTTCTCGTGTAGGGATGTTCATACTTTTTTGGGTTCCAAATCAAAGGTTTTATCTTGTTCAACAATAATCTATAATTTAACATATATATGCGGGTAATTGACAAAGATTTATCAACATGTGATTAAATACAATAATTATCCAAGTGGGGACACTTGTATAACCATTTATAAAAATTAACGAACAGAATATATATATCTGAATTACCATATACTAACATGTTGATAAGCAATGAGCGTATATAATATAGGGTTAGTAATCTGTATAGTATTAATATAATTTAGAAACATTCTTACTCATGTCCATTGCATAAAGAAAATACAAAGGTAAGATACTTGCCTGATGCGCTGCTTATAATTTGTAACTTAGTTTTATCTTTTATATAACCACCTATCAGTAATAAGATCATTTTACTGATTAGAATAACATATCTCAACACATAGCACTGCTTATTGCAGTCAGCACATACCCTAATCACATTGGCACATAAGTTTAACAACCATTGAATCACAAATAAACACATATCTTGCAATGCCCCCAAAATATGTCTAATCCATCCAACCCATTCTGAGTCGCCAAATACAGGGTACAGAAAATAACTACAACTTTATTATTACAATTGTCGTGCAAAATACGACCACACATATACTGTGAGTTTAAATACAAATATTGTCATCTAGACAGTATTCATACTCAACTAAGAACTCATTATACTTATTGATACACTATTTTACAAAATAGTGAGGACTACTAAAACAACTGTCTTGAACTATCATTCCACACCCCGACTAGTACTCGCTACATTCTCGCCTCCTGAGAAGAAAATGGAACAACAAGGAAAAGGGTGAGCTCAACTAGCCCAGTAAAGAATATTATGACTAAGATAATATACAACAAATTATCGTTAGTCTTCAACAGGGAAAAATCTAATAGAATACAATAGACAACAAGTTTTAAATCAATATTCGCAGCGGAAACAGCAAACCATTAGAAGAGTCAAGTAGAGAATGAGTTCTACTATCTTCTAAGATTTAAAAGTCCATCATCAATATTTTATCTCTGTAACAACAATCAATAACCATCTTTAATCAAATATTCATCTTTGCACTACAGGCCAAAGATATTCATTTGTATCACCAGTCGATCATGTTCATCTCAACACCTGTTCATCTTTGCACTACGGGCCAAAGATATTCATCAGAAATCATCAATCTTTGCACTACAGGCCAAAGATATTCAATTATATCATCATTTAGGACTGAGGATGATGAAAAATATTTTTTAAAGGAAACGAATCCAGTGAAGCAAAAGAACAAATATTAGGGATTCATATTACAGTTTATCCATGTCCAAAAATACCTCATAAACAATCATAGTGGAGTAAAATTCAAGAATGATCAAAATATGGATACAATCAAAGCTAGTATCCAGAATAGATATTTGGACGAAAAGAAGGAAATTTCATTTTTCAGTGAATAGTAACTCGTGAATAGTAACTCGTGAATAGTAACTCATGAATAGTAACCCCAACATGAAAAGTTTCAAATTTGATAAAAATTCAGATCAATACTTCGGCATAATGATATTGAAGAAAATAATATCATTTAAGAAGAAATAACATCCCTTACCTCGGAAATACGGTACTTCTGACTGGAATACTAGATATAGTGCTGAAGAAAACTTGCACCGTATAGCAACACTCAAAGTATCAAATACTCACAAGAATACGCTCGATATAGAGAGAGAAAGAGAGAGAAACTTGTGTTTCTGGTGTGATTTTCAATTCTAACCTAAGCACCCTATTTATAGGAAAATGCTTAGAACACCAAAGCAGAAAATTGAATAAATTAATAATATAATTTTCTTATTTTCCTTAGCACACCACATCAGCTGATTTCCACCATTAACATGTGCCACTCAAATGTCAAAAACGTTTTTCTTAATAAAAATAATTAAAACTTCCAAAAATCAATTATTTCGGAACTTCAGAACTTCAATAATTCATAATAAATAGCCCTTTATTCAGAAAATTCAAATCTCGCGAATTTTTATAGGAAATTCAATTCTCTACAACTTTGCAGAAGAAAGTTTTTCCAAATTCCAAACAAAAATTGACCGAAATCCACAAACGGACGATTTTACAGTCAATAATAAATTTTCGGTCAAGAATTGTGTCCACCAACACACAAAACATGTGTTAATCATTTAATACCACAAAAATACTCTTCCTCCTCATATACTCATATATCCCACATTCATTATAAAAATATCACCATCAATATATTATTAAAATAATATATTTAAATGAATATTTTATCAGAAAAAAAATAAAATATTAATTTACAACAATTGTCACATTTAAAAATTTTTCTCCATCTATATCCACATAATATCAATATTTTCCTCATCATATAAATCAATAATTAATTATTCACAAATAATATTACAGAATCACAGTACTGGCAACCAGGCCGTTCCCAGGAAAGAGGGGGCTTTCCAATAAGGATCTCTTCCTTACTGGCGCGCAATTAGATGACCAAACCTCTCCTTAGACAGAACTTTCTAGACATTGCCAATAATGTTATCTAATAATATTATTCAGATAATATGAATTATTGCTCCGATAATAGAAAATACTGTGTAGTGACAATTATTAAAACAACAGTAATATAAAATATCAACGCAGTAATTATTGAATCAATAAAATAAAATACTGAACAGTAATTACTGTAACAATTATTGAGTAATGCATTCTTACGTAAAAATCAATAATTAGTGCAATACTGTGAGCTACTGTGCAACAACGCGTATTACTGTGTTTTAACCACCGGGTATTCCAACAGTGTTAACGGTAACAACTACGCCGTTATTTATAAACAACTTACTCTTGTCGTTTTCTTCATCCAATCGCTTTCCGTTATGGGGCCCATAAAAGACTGCGCCATCGTACGAATATTCTCCGACAGTAAGAATATTCCACGACCAAACGAATATTCCCCGACAACAATGAATATTTTATAACCACTTGTGTATTTCGAAAAAAAATTCATATATCACCCTTAACTTTAACATTTATCAATTTAACCATTTACTAAATAGTAATTATAAGAAAAATTGAATACTTTTATTTCATAAAATTCGGGGTCTTACAATCTCCCCTCCTTATGAAATTTCGTCCTCAAAATTTACGTACGTACCTGGTGTTTCGAAAAGATGAGGATACCTCGCTTTCATTTCCGTTTCCAACTCCCAGGTCATTTCCTCAATAGCATGGTTTCTCCACAAAACTTTAACTTGTGGTATGACCTTCGTGCGTAGGACATGCTCCTTCTTATCCATGATCTTGACAGGTACCTCCTCGTACGTTAAGTCTTCAGCTATCTCGTCCGGTTCTAACTCAATAACGTGGTTCGGGTCGTCCACATATTTACGTAACATCGATACGTGAATAACGTTATGAACACGTGACATACTTAGCGTTAAGACGAGTCTATAGGCCACAGTTCCTACTCGATCGAGGATTTCAAATAAATCGAAGGCTTGAGCTTTCTTCTCTTCATCGACTCTTACTTCTAGAATAACACATTCTTGCACCTTCTTCTTTATATTCATCAGATCCAGGTCTGTAGCTTGAGCGGCTTTAACGTTATCGATTAAAGTCGATTTTACTCGTATATCATCACGTGGGTCCCTAGAGTCATTAACTCTATCTCTATCATTTATAAATTATACAAAATAGGTCTTTGTGTTCAACAATATCGCACTCGTACTCGCATACGATCAATGCGTCAGCTACCACGTTCGCTTTTTCAGGATGGTATTGGATAGTATGATCGAAATCTTTCAACAGCTCGAGCCAACGTCGGTGTCGCATGTTGAGTTCTTTTTGAGTGAAGAAATATTTGAGGCTTTTATGGCCTGAATATATCTCCACTTTCTCCCCATATAGATAGTGCCTCCAGATCTTTAGCGCGAAAACGACTGCTGCCAACTCTAGATCATGAGTATGATAATTCCTCTCATATTCTTTAAGTTGTCGCGAGGCATAGGCTATGACTTTCCCACGTTACATGAGAACACATCCTAACCCTTTGCCTGAAGCATCGCTGTAGATAACAAATCCATCTGAACCAGATGGTATTGTCAGAACAGGTGCCGAAATGAGTCTCCTCTTAAGCTCTTGGAAACTCTTCTCGCATTCTTCGCTCCATACGAATTTGATATCCTTCTTGAGTCAGCTGAGTTAATGGAGTAGCGATTCGAGAAAATCCTTTTACGAATCTCCGATAATAACCAGAAAGCTACGTATTTCGATTACTAACTTAGGTTTCTCTCAACTGTGACTCATATCCCAATCTTGGATATCACGTCACAATGGCACCTATCAGTTTACTACCATACGAATATGGCATCCCCTACGGAGAGTCTGGCTTCAGTACATTCCACAAAGAAAATCACCAGATAGAGGCTCGGTTATCAACTTCTATAGTTGGGTTTTTAACTCCTGAAGTTCAATAGGAGCCATTCGATATGAGATTTTAGAAGTGCATTTTGTACCAGATTCAAAGATGATACAAAATTCAATATCACGCGTAGGCCAAGAAATTCTTCAGGAAATACGTCAGGGATTTACTAACAATAGAAATATCATTCAAATCTGACGTATTTTTGTTCAAGTCCATAACATAGCTAAGAAAGCTTGACATCCGTTTTTCAATAAACGAATGACTTTACGGCTTGATATGAAAGAGTTTGACTTCAATAGTTTGGTTGCTTGAATTTGAATAACAGGTTGCTTAGGAATATGAAGACTAACAACCTTACGAAAGCAATCAATTTTGGCATGATGAGTAGTTAACCAATCAATTTCTAAAATCACATCAAAAGCAAGTATCTTTAAAGAGATAAGATCAACAGGTAATGTGATGATGCTAACTTGGATCAAACAAGATTTATAAACAATGGATGTGATGAAAATTTCTCCTAACAGAGTTTCAACAGATAAGTCAAAGTCTAATTTCTCCGGAGTCAAGTTTAAACGTTGAACGCAAGCAAGAGATAAATGAATGGGTAGAACCGGTATCTAATAAGGTATAAACTTCACAAGAATTTATAATTAACTAACCCGTGCTAACTTCGTTCGGGTTCCTCGCATTCTGACCAGTCACGAAAAACGCTCTTCCAGGAACCGTTGACTTTGACTTTTCTGAGACAACTTTTTGAGTCACCGTTCCCGCTGAACTTGGTTTTGCATAAATTGCAAAAAGCTTCTAAACATCCCATCGTTCATCGTCTGCTCAGTGGTGTTGTTCACAGGAGGAACATTGCCAGCCTGTTGCACGTTCTCCTCGTTGGTGAGTATAGGCATCTCCACCGTCTCATTTACTCCACTGTTAACATTCTCAGTCGACATTCTTAAATACTGCCATAAAACAAGGGTTAATTTAACAAATTAACATATCACATAATATCCCTATATTATGATCGACCAGCAAATAAGCTTAGGTAGGACACACTAGCGAAGGATTTACTCGTCTCTCCCCTCCTAGTTCTATTCCCCGATCTCCGCCAGAGATCATATCCCTAAGCTCTGATACCAACTGCAACGCCCCCAAAATAGGTCCAATCCATCCAACCCATTCTGAGTCGCCAAATACATGGTACAGAAAATAACTACAACTTTATTATTACAATTGTCGTGCAAAATACGACCACACATATACTGTGAGTTTAAATACAAATATTGTCATCTAGACAGTATTCATACTCAAATAAGAACTCATTATACTTATTGATACACTATTTTACAAAATAGTGAGGACTACTAAAACAACTGTCTTGAACTATCATTCCACACCCCGACTAGTACTCGCTACATTCTCGCCTCCTGAGAAGAAAATGGAACAACAAGGAAAAGGGTGAGCTCAACTAGCCCAGTAAAGAATATTATGACTAAGATAATATACAACAAATTATCGTTAGTCTTCAACAGGGAAAAATCTAATAGAATACAATAGACAACAAGTTTTAAATTAATATTCGCAGCGGAAACAGCAAACCATTAGAAGAGTCAAGTAGAGAATGAGTTCTACTATCTTCTAAGATTTAAAAGTCCATCATCAATATTTTATCCCTGTAACAACAATCAATAACCATCTTTAATCAAATATTCATCTTTGCACTACAGGCCAAAGATATTCATTTGTATCACCAGTCGATCATGTTCATCTCAACACCTGTTCATCTTTGCACTACGGGCCAAAGATATTCATCAGAAATCATCAATCTTTGCACTACAGGCCAAAGATATTCAATTATATCATCATTTAGGACTGAGGATGATGAAAAATATTTTTTAAAGGAAACGAATCCAGTGAAGCAAAAGAACAAATATTAGGGATTCGTATTACAGTTTATCCATGTCCAAAAATACCTCATAAACAATCATAGTGGAGTAAAATTCAAGAATGATCAAAATATGGATACAATCAAAGCTAGTATCCAGAATAGATATTTAGACGAAAAGAAGGAAATTTCATTTTTCGGTGAATAGTAACTCGTGAATAGTAACTCGTGAATAGTAACTCATGAATAGTAACCCCAACATGAAAAGTTTCAAATTTGATAAAAATTCAGATCAATACTTCGGCATAATGATATTGAAGAAAATAATATCATTTAAGAAGAAATAACATCCCTTACCTCGGAAATACGGTACTTCTGACTGGAATACTAGATATAGTGCTGAAGAAAACTTGCACCGTATAGCAACACTCAAAGTATCAAATACTCACAAGAATACGCTCGATATAGAGAGAGAAAGAGAGAGAAACTTGTGTTTCTGGTGTGATTTTCAATTCTAACCTAAGCACCCTATTTATAGGAAAATGCTTAGAACACCAAAGCAGAAAATTAAATAAATTAATAATATAATTTTCTTATTTTCCTTAGCACACCACATCAGCTGATTTCCACCATTAACATGTGCCACTCAAATGTCAAAAACGTTTTTCTTAATAAAAATAATTAAAACTTCCAAAAATTAATTATTTCGGAACTTCAGAACTTCAATAATTCATAATAAATAGCCCTTTATTCAGAAAATTCAAATCTCACGAATTTTTATAGGAAATTCAATTCTCTACAACTTTGCAGAAGAAAGTTTTTCCAAATTCCAAACAGAAATTGACCGAAATCCACAAACGGATGATTTTACAGTCAATAATAAATTTTCGGTCAAGAATTGTGTCCACTAACACACAAAACATGTGTTAATCATTTAATACCACAAAAATACTCTTCCTCCTCATATACTCATATATCCCACATTCATTATAAAAATATCACCATCAATATATTATTAAAATAATATATTTAAATGAATATTTTATCAGAAAAAAAATAAAATATTAATTTACAACAATTGTCACATTTAAAAATTTTTCTCCATCTATATCCACATAATATCAATATTTTTCTCATCATATAAATCAATAATTAATTATTCACAAATAATATTACAGAATCACAGTACTGGCAACCAGGCCGTTCCCAGGAAAGAGGGGGCTTTCCAATAAGGATCTCTTCCTTACTGGCGCGCAATTAGATGACCAAACCTCTCCTTAGACAGAACTTTCTAGACATTGCCAATAATGTTATCTAATAATATTATTCAGATAATATGAATTATTGCTCCGATAATAGAAAATACTGTGTAGTGACAATTATTAAAACAACAGTAATATAAAATATCAACGCAGTAATTATTGAATCAATAAAATAAAATACTGAACAGTAATTACTGTAACAATTATTGAGTAATGCATTCTTACGTAAAAATCAATAATTAGTGCAATACTGTGAGCTACTGTGCAACAACGCGTATTACTGTGTTTTAACCACCGGGTATTCCAACAGTGTTAACGGTAACAACTACGCCGTTATTTATAAACAACTTACTCTTGTCGTTTTCTTCATCCAATCGCTTTCCGTTATGGGGCCCATAAAAGACTGCGCCATCGTACGAATATTCTCCGACAGTAAGAATATTCCACGACCAAACGAATATTCCCCGACAACAATGAATATTTTATAACCACTTGTGTATTTCGAAAAAAAATTCATATATCACCCTTAACTTTAACATTTATCAATTTAACCATTTACTAAATAGTAATTATAAGAAAAATTGAATACTTTTATTTCATAAAATTCGGGGTCTTACAATCTCCCCTCCTTATGAAATTTCGTCCTCAAAATTTACGTACGTACCTGGTGTTTCGAAAAGATGAGGATACCTCGCTTTCATTTCCGTTTCCAACTCCCAGGTCATTTCCTCAATAGCATGGTTTCTCCACAAAACTTTAACTTGTGGTATGACCTTCGTGCGTAGGACATGCTCCTTCTTATCCATGATCTTGACAGGTACCTCCTCGTACGTTAAGTCTTCAGCTATCTCGTCCGGTTCTAACTCAATAACGTGGTTCGGGTCGTCCACATATTTACGTAACATCGATACGTGAATAACGTTATGAACACGTGACATACTTAGCGTTAAGACGAGTCTATAGGCCACAGTTCCTACTCGATCGAGGATTTCAAATAAATCGAAGGCTTGAGCTTTCTTCTCTTCATCGACTCTTACTTCTAGAATAACACATTCTTGCACCTTCTTCTTTATATTCATCAGATCCAGGTCTGTAGCTTGAGCGGCTTTAACGTTATCGATTAAAGTCGATTTTACTCGTATATCATCACGTGGGTCCCTAGAGTCATTAACTCTATCTCTATCATTTATAAATTATACAAAATAGGTCTTTGTGTTCAACAATATCGCACTCGTACTCGCATACGATCAATGCGTCAGCTACCACGTTCGCTTTTTCAGGATGGTATTGGATAGTATGATCGAAATCTTTCAACAGCTCGAGCCAACGTCGGTGTCGCATGTTGAGTTCTTTTTGAGTGAAGAAATATTTGAGGCTTTTATGGCCTGAATATATCTCCACTTTCTCCCCATATAGATAGTGCCTCCAGATCTTTAGCGCGAAAACGACTGCTGCCAACTCTAGATCATGAGTATGATAATTCCTCTCATATTCTTTAAGTTGTCGCGAGGCATAGGCTATGACTTTCCCACGTTACATGAGAACACATCCTAACCCTTTGCCTGAAGCATCGCTGTAGATAACAAATCCATCTGAACCAGATGGTATTGTCAGAACAGGTGCCGAAATGAGTCTCCTCTTAAGCTCTTGGAAACTCTTCTCGCATTCTTCGCTCCATACGAATTTGATATCCTTCTTGAGTCAGCTGAGTTAATGGAGTAGCGATTCGAGAAAATCCTTTTACGAATCTCCGATAATAACCAGAAAGCTACGTATTTCGATTACTAACTTAGGTTTCTCTCAACTGTGACTCATATCCCAATCTTGGATATCACGTCACAATGGCACCTATCAGTTTACTACCATACGAATATGGCATCCCCTACGGAGAGTCTGGCTTCAGTACATTCCACAAAGAAAATCACCAGATAGAGGCTCGGTTATCAACTTCTATAGTTGGGTTTTTAACTCCTGAAGTTCAATAGGAGCCATTCGATATGAGATTTTAGAAGTGCATTTTGTACCAGATTCAAAGATGATACAAAATTCAATATCACGCGTAGGCCAAGAAATTCTTCAGGAAATACGTCAGGGATTTACTAACAATAGAAATATCATTCAAATCTGACGTATTTTTGTTCAAGTCCATAACATAGCTAAGAAAGCTTGACATCCGTTTTTCAATAAACGAATGACTTTACGGCTTGATATGAAAGAGTTTGACTTCAATAGTTTGGTTGCTTGAATTTGAATAACAGGTTGCTTAGGAATATGAAGACTAACAACCTTACGAAAGCAATCAATTTTGGCATGATGAGTAGTTAACCAATCAATTTCTAAAATCACATCAAAAGCAAGTATCTTTAAAGAGATAAGATCAACAGGTAATGTGATGATGCTAACTTGGATCAAACAAGATTTATAAACAATGGATGTGATGAAAATTTCTCCTAACAGAGTTTCAACAGATAAGTCAAAGTCTAATTTCTCCGGAGTCAAGTTTAAACGTTGAACGCAAGCAAGAGATAAATGAATGGGTAGAACCGGTATCTAATAAGGTATAAACTTCACAAGAATTTATAATTAACTAACCCGTGCTAACTTCGTTCGGGTTCCTCGCATTCTGACCAGTCACGAAAAATGCTCTTCCAGGAACCGTTGACTTTGACTTTTCTGGGACAACTTTTTGAGTCACCGTTCCCGCTGAACTTGGTTTTGCATAAATTGCAAAAAGCTTCTAAACATCCCATCGTTCATCGTCTGCTCAGTGGTGTTGTTCACAGGAGGAACATTGCCAGCCTGTTGCACGTTCTCCTCGTTGGTGAGTATAGGCATCTCCACCGTCTCATTTACTCCACTGTTAACATTCTCAGTCGACATTCTTAAATACTGCCATAAAACAAGGGTTAATTTAACAAATTAACATATCACATAATATCCCTATATTATGATCGACCAGCAAATAAGCTTAGGTAGGACACACTAGCGAAGGATTTACTCGTCTCTCCCCTCCTAGTTCTATTCCCCGATCTCCGCCAGAGATCATATCCCTAAGCTCTGATACCAACTGCAACGCCCCCAAAATAGGTCCAATCCATCCAACCCATTCTGAGTCGCCAAATACATGGTACAGAAAATAACTACAACTTTATTATTACAATTGTCGTGCAAAATACGACCACACATATACTGTGAGTTTAAATACAAATATTGTCATCTAGACAGTATTCATACTCAAATAAGAACTCATTATACTTATTGATACACTATTTTACAAAATAGTGAGGACTACTAAAACAACTGTCTTGAACTATCATTCCACACCCCGACTAGTACTCGCTACATTCTCGCCTCCTGAGAAGAAAATGGAACAACAAGGAAAAGGGTGAGCTCAACTAGCCCAGTAAAGAATATTATGACTAAGATAATATACAACAAATTATCGTTAGTCTTCAACAGGGAAAAATCTAATAGAATACAATAGACAACAAGTTTTAAATCAATATTCGCAGCGGAAACAGCAAACCATTAGAAGAGTCAAGTAGAGAATGAGTTCTACTATCTTCTAAGATTTAAAAGTCCATCATCAATATTTTATCCCTGTAACAACAATCAATAACCATCTTTAATCAAATATTCATCTTTGCACTACAGGCCAAAGATATTCATTTGTATCACCAGTCGATCATGTTCATCTCAACACCTGTTCATCTTTGCACTACGGGCCAAAGATATTCATCAGAAATCATCAATCTTTGCACTACAGGCCAAAGATATTCAATTATATCATCATTTAGGACTGAGGATGATGAAAAATATTTTTTAAAGGAAACGAATCCAGTGAAGCAAAAGAACAAATATTAGGGATTCGTATTACAGTTTATCCATGTCCAAAAATACCTCATAAACAATCATAGTGGAGTAAAATTCAAGAATGATCAAAATATGGATACAATCAAAGCTAGTATCCAGAATAGATATTTGGACGAAAAGAAGGAAATTTCATTTTTCGGTGAATAGTAACTCGTGAATAGTAACTCATGAATAGTAACTCATGAATAGTAACCCCAACATGAAAAGTTCCAAATTTAATAAAAATTCAGATCAATACTTCGGCATAATGATATTGAAGAAAATAATATCATTTAAGAAGAAATAACATCCCTTACCTCGGAAATACGGTACTTCTGACTGGAATACTAGATATAGTGCTGAAGGAAACTTGCACCGTATAGCAACACTCAAAGTATCAAATACTCACAAGAATACGCTCGATATAGAGAGAGAAAGAGAGAGAAACTTGTGTTTCTGGTGTGATTTTCAATTCTAACCTAAGCACCCTATTTATAGGAAAATGCTTAGAACACCAAAGCAGAAAATTGAATAAATTAATAATATAATTTTCTTATTTTCCTTAGCACACCACATCAGCTGATTTCCACCATTAACATGTGCCACTCAAATGTCAAAAACGTTTTTCTTAATAAAAATAATTAAAACTTCCAAAAATCAATTATTTCGGAACTTCAGAACTTCAATAATTCATAATAAATAGCCCTTTATTCAGAAAATTCAAATCTCGCGAATTTTTATAGGAAATTCAATTCTCTACAACTTTGCAGAAGAAAGTTTTTCCAAATTCCAAACAGAAATTGACCGAAATCCATAAACGGACGGTTTTACAGTCAATAATAAATTTTCGGTCAAGAATTATGTCCACCAACACACAAAATATGTGTTAATCATTTAATACCACAAAAATACTCTTCCTCCTCATATACTCATATATCCCATATTCATTGTAAAAATATCACCATCCATATATTATTAAAATAATATATTTAAATGAATATTTTATCAGAAAAAAAATAAAATATTAATTTACAACAATTGTCAAATTTAAAAATTTTTCTCCATCTATATCCACATAATATCAATATTTTCCTCATCATATAAATCAATAATTAATTATTCACAAATAATATTATAGAATCACAGTACTGGCAACCAGACCGTTTCCAGGAAAGAGGGGGCTTTCCAATAAGGATCTCTTCCTTACTGGCGCGCAATTAGATGACCAAACCTCTCCTTAGACAGAACTTTCTAGACATTGCCAATAATGTTATCTAATAATATTATTCAGATAATATGAATTATTGCTCCGATAATAGAAAATACTGTGTAGTGACAATTATTAAAACAACAGTAATATAAAATATCAACGCAGTAATTATTGAATCAATAAAATAAAATACTGAACAGTAATTACTGTAACAATTATTGAGTAATACATTCTTACGTAAAAATCAATAATTGGTGCAATACCGTGAGCTACTGTGCAACAACGCGTATTACTGTGTTTTAACCACCGGGTATTCCAACAGTGTTAACGGTAACAACTACGCCGTTATTTATAAATAACTTACTCTTGTCGTTTTCTTCATCCAATCGCTTTCCGTTATGGGGCCCATAAAAGACTGCGCCATCGTACGAATATTCTCCGACAGTAAGAATATTCCACGACCAAGCGAATATTCCCCGACAACAATGAATATTTTATAACCACTTGTGTATTTCGAAAAAAAATTCATATATCACCCTTAACTTTAACATTTATCAATTTAACCATTTACTAAATAGTAATTATAAGAAAAATTGAATACTTTTATTTCATAAAATTCGGGGTCTTACATATCTAATCAAATTATCTAAAGTATTTATAATAACTTAGAATATTTTTAAAGTATTAATATTACCCTTAAATGATTTTTAAAACATTTAAAATCATTTTTAAATAATTACCATTAATATTTAAATATTAATGTACTATTTAACAAAATATTAAAAGTCATTAATTATAACTTAAAATATTTTTAATTCATTTATATCCTTTTTAAATGATTTTTAAATTAATAAAACTATTTTTAAACTATTTATTTAATATAATTATTAAATAAATTTAATATCATTAATAATAAATTAATAATTATTAATATTAAATTATTAATGAAATTATCCTTTAAATATTAAAAGTTATATTTTATAACTTAAAATATTTTGAAACACTTTATTTTCATTTAAAATAATTTTTCTAATATTAAAATCATTTTTAAACTAAATTATTTATATAATTATTAAATAACTTTAATATCATTAATAATAATTAATTAATAAAATTTACCTTTAAATATTGAAAGTTATATTTTATAACTTAAAATATTTTTAAATACCTTATTATTATTTAAAATAATTTTTAATATAATAAAATAATTTTTTAATTAAATTATTTAATTTATTTAGTAAATAACTTAATTATCATTAATAATAATTTATTAATGAATTTCATCACAAAATATTAAAAGTCATTAAAAATAACTTAAAATATTTTCTTATATCATAATGTAATTTTAAATGATTTTTCATGTATTATAATTATTTTTAAATAATTTATTTAATATTATAATTAAATAAATTAAATACTTTTAATATTCTAAAAATATTAAATATTTATGAAATATATTCAAAATAATTAAATACTAATTTTCGGACCTTAAAATAATTTTTAATAATTTATTTTGTATTTTTAATAATTAAAAACTAATTTTTTATAATTATTTAATAAAAATATAATTTTTATATGTAAACTGTCACTAAAGACCACCTATAGCGACAAAATCGTCGCTATAGGTGTTCTTCGTGTTCTTCATGAAAACCCAGAACACCATGTCAGATTTCGAGTGGCTTAGTTTGACCAAGAACACTGATCAAATAAATGTGTTTCTAGGCAATCTACTGACTGGAGATTGTAGTACAAGTGCAACACTATAAGATCCAACAACAACCCAAGTCATAACATGCATAACATAGAAGATATAAGAGCCTAAAGTAGCTGTCAGAGGCTGTTCTTCATTTCTGGGTTGCCCAGAAATGAAGAACAGTTCAAGTATGCATCTTTGGGCTTCCACAACTTATGATCTAAGTGTTGTTTTTGTGATCTAAAAGTTACAGCTTGTAGAAAACATGTAACTTAAGAGATCTATCACAAAACATTACCATAACATCAACAGAATCATTAGATCCAACCTGGTCAAACCTTGTTAGAAATAAGCCCCTTTTTGTTTCTGGAAATTTCCAGAAAAGCTAAGTCAGTGCGAGTGGCCTACTTTGACCACTTGCTACAATCTACCTGATGATTATCTACATGATCTAAAGTCATGGATCTACACATGAGTTACAACAACATCAACAGAACTTGCAAAACCTGACAGATCTAGTCACACAAACATACTGTCAGACCGATCTGGGCATAATCTGGGCTGCCCAAATTTCTTTCGGTCAATGTCGGTCAACGGTATTTGACCGTTAATAACTTTCATTCTAGACATCAAATGACCCTGATTCATTTTACAGATTAAAGACCACATTACAAGCTACACATAACAACTTAAAAACAACAAAAACCATAATCAAGCAAAGATCTGTGGTCACTGACATTCGTTGTCAGACTACAGTTGAACTTTTTTCTAGATTTTGCAAATCTTCAAATCTGGGCCTCTAGATATTATGGATTCAACATCTAGCAACCCAGATCATCATTAGACACTATAACCAACATATTTTAACACTCAATCATAACATCTAACATGTGGATGAAGATCAAATTTTCTAGGGTTAGTTTTTATACCTCACTTTGATCTTCTGATTCTGAGCTTCTGATTTTGTTATGGTGTTAGTGGGGCTTGATTATGTGACTGATATGCTACCAAATTTCGTTGGTTTTAGTGAGAAAGAGGATTGGTTGGATGTTTGAGCAAAATGAGCAAAAATGTGACTTTCTCTCTCTCCAAATCTATTTATACAAGTCTAGCATGTAATGGCTGAGCATAGAGGCTGATTGCTGGCATTTTTAATTCAATGGAGTTTCTAGAGTTGTTGAGCAACTAAAGTTTTGGCTAATTCTACAAGTAAGCTATTAAAGAATGCTCAAAAGGGTATTTTGGTCCATAGCCTTACAAATTTAAGGGAAAATCTTGTAATCTTGACAAACTCTTAGGGTTTAACCCTTAGGGTTTAATCCTAAGGTTTAGTACATAGCATTTGTAGGATTTTCAATTAGGGTTTGTAAAAAATTTAAATTTTAGTTTCTAAAATTAGAAAATTAGGGTTTATTAATTAGATTAGGTTTCTAATTAATTTATACATGAATATTAGGGTTTAATATCTCTAATTATAATTAACTTTGCTAATATAGCAATTAGGGTTTATACTTTTGGTAATTAGGGTTACCAATTTAAAAAAAATAAATTAGGGCTTAAACTATTATTTAGGGTTTTCAAAATTAGTTTAAAATCACTAATTAGGGTTTTCTATAATTAGTATTAAAATCTATAATACATAATATTAATCACATTAACACAATTTCTGACGGATCCTAAACTCCGGTTTAAGTTCCACGTTAGAATTTCTTACAATTAAAATCTTAGGGTTCTTTAATTACCAAATTAGGGTTTCTAAAAATTATTATTTCTAAATATTTAATTAGGGTTTACCTAATTAATCATTTAATTCTCAACATAAATCATATAACACAGTTATATAACAGTCTTAAACTCACAATTGATTTTCAAATTAAGGTTTCCCACAGTGAAACTAGGATTTTGACAATAAACACCATAATTGACCAACCATCCTTTATACGTACATACAGTACATATTTATAGCACTGAAAAATCAAAATATAATTAATATTATATTATTATTCTCATCCATTGATAAAAATCCAAAATTAGGGTTTGGATTCCATATCTGATTTATTCTTCCATAATTAACCTTAATAATTAAGGTAAAATAAATAACTTAATAATCTGTACTAAAATTTATATAATAAAATAATTATTATAATTATTCTAAAAATCACTCCATATATTATTTGAATAATATATAACTATATTTTCATGGAAAATAATTAATAAAAATATTTCTACTATAATATTAATTATTATAAGAATATACTTTATAATAATCAATAATTCTAAAATAAAATTATTTGTAAATATTCATGTAAATATATTTTTATTTATCACATAAACACATATACATCTTATCTTGTACAAATCCTCATCCTTAAAATAAAAAAAAAATTATACGCAAAATTTCTTATTTATTTATATAGAAAATATCGGGTTGTTACATATTTGAAGGAAGTTGATTACCACTAGAAAGTTGAAACCTACATGGAAGAGAATTAATGTCATATGCCTTAAATAGAAGATTACCAAGAGATATTGGAAGACTTGCATACAAACTTATCTCTCTATTATTCTTTAGTATTTTTTCATGGTCATGTGTGGCTAAACTTCTATTTTAGGTTTTAGGAGACAAAAGTCTAATAAGTGGGTTTTATACCTATGAATTGGTTCCTAATGCAAGCTTAAAGTGTGTTAATTCTTGGTTTTAATATTTCGTTTTTACTCATTTAGTGTTATTTTGTGTTTAGGTATGGTGGAGTGGCAACTGGACTAAACGGGTGAAAGTATGGCGAAATGTGGCAAGTTTAGGACCAAAAATGGACCATTAGCAGAATCGAGGCCTGCCGGGGAGGGCTATTTACTATACAAAACCCCCGCCGGGGCAGAGGGAGGGGTAAAATTCAACTAACAAGTTACACGCCCGCCGGGCGGGCTCATTACATAGTAAAACCCCCGCCGGGTGGGGGTACGGGGATCAGTCTCCTGTTCTGTCTTGAAGTGCTACAACAAACGTAAGGAATAGTGATTGGCTCAGATTAGAACTTGTTTTGGCAAGGAATTAGAGTCAGAATACATGTCTTAGTCATATATTGTACAACCAACAACAAGATTGAAGGAGGATACAAGCAATTATATCATTGAAGACAGATTTCTGAGCAAGAGCATTGGAGGAAGACTTTGAAGGCGATATCACAACAATTGCAGATTAAGGCTAGAGAGAAGGGTGGTTCTGGATTTATTCTTCTTCTTTAGTTTAATTTCTGTAATTGAGATGATGTTTACTTTATTTAATTCAGTATTTAATTCATTGACGATGAACTAAATTCTTTATTAGGCTTATAACGGATCCTTGAATGGAACGATGATTATGTAACTTTGATTTTCAGTTTAATAAGCTATTATTCAGTTTATCTATATTGATTTGTGTTTGAATTTATGAATTTCTTGATCACTAATTTTATGTGGACTTGTATGGATTCGAGAGAGGAAATACGAGTCTAGACTTAGTCAATATAGCATGTGTTCTTGAATTCTATGAATGAATGGAATCTTAATGAATGTTAGGGTAGAGATATTCCTGGCATCGCATGTAAGCGGATGGAGAACTTGAATTTAAACATTCTTTAATTTTAATTCACATAGAGATATAGTGAGTTGGTTAATTAAGGTGTTTAACTTAATTTTATCTAATTTGTGGATTTGAGTTAATACGGTATTAGTGCATCGAGAGGTGACTAGTTCTACTTGAGTGTTCTTGATTAATAAACTAGGATAGTGAATTAAACTGGAATAAGGTGTAATAATTAGAGTGATGCTTAGAGTGAAGTTGTAAGACTAATTCTCCAATATTTATTTGAAAATTCAGTTTTTAGGGTTTGTTGATTGTTCAGTAATCTTAATATTTTTACTATTTTTAGTTATAATTTTGAAATTGGATAGTTTAATAAAATTTGGATTAATAGGAAATTGGTAATTGTGAGGGTTATTTTCTAGCTAATCTCTGTGGGAACGATACTTGATTTATCGCTTTATTACTTGTTGACCATGTATACTTGCGTATTGTGCGTATATAGATTTTACCCAACAAAGTCTCAGATTATTACACTGTGAGATCTAATTGACTTTAATTGTTCAATTTATATTTTGAGTATTGATTATTCTTCTATGTTTAAATTTTATGATTGATATGTTTAATTGCTAGGATGCATACTAGTTTATTCTTCGTTAAAATCTACTTCTAAATTAGATATCAAATCTATAATTGTTTTGTCACTCTAATTTGTGAAGCAACTAAGATTAATAATTGATTGCAGATCACATGATTATTATATCTTAGGAAGAATACATAACTAAATTAAATACATCCGCTTGTGCTTGTGTTGTTTAGCTTCATTAGTTTTCTAATTCTTAAAGCTTCTACTAGATTAAACTTTTAGCGCTTGTCTAAAGTTGTTTAGTAGTTAGGGTTATTTAGGTCGTTTGTTTCTATCTAACTATAATTAAGGAAGGACACAGAAGTAATTCCAATGATGAATATTTATTCATCTAGATATTAATTGATTATGCTTGAGTCAATGATCAGTGTAAGGTTTGAGGTGAAAGTTGACTTAATCCAAGGTTTGTATTCCTGATTTATTCCGTTAGATTATTTTTTGTTATTTACGTATTAGTTTACTTTGATCAACAATATTTTAAAACCACCTCAATTTTGGTTTACATAGCATAAAACTTAGATTAATCATTCTTTGTGGGATCGGCTCGTACTTACACTACTACATAAATATTGTTCGCAGTAAGAATTTATTTTTGGTTGCCTGCGACAATACACTAAATTTTGGCGCCGTTTCCGGGGAGTGATTCTAGTTTATTTTTGTGTTTTTATGATATTTATTTCGTTTAGCAATTTTAAGTTTTCTTAGTTTAATTGAGTTTCCTTAATTATTTATGACCAAAATTTGATCTATTAATCAAGGTGATTTAGAGTGTGATTCAGAGATAGAGAGGACTATTAACAGGTTGAGGAAGAAAGCTCGAAGGAATTTTGAAGAGAAGGAAGTTATGGTAGGAAATCGGACTTTGGAAGAGTTCGTAGCTTCGGATTTGGCTTTACAACCTTTATTTATAACATTACCTAATTTAGACGTTAATACTCATTTTGAATTAAAATATGAACTAATAAATCTTTTACCTACTTTTCATGATCTTTCAGGTGAATATCCCCACAAACATCTAAAGGAATTTCATATAGTATGTACAAGTATGAAACCCACTAGAATAACTGAAGAGCAAATCAAATTGAGAGTCTTTCCCTTTTCTCTGAAAGATATTAGCTAAGGATTGTCTATATTATATACCGGGTAAAATGCATAGGTTGCCCCTGAACTTTAGGTATTTTTGGGTATTGAGCCTTTTTCTTTAAGTCAACGCAAATCGAACCCCTTTCTGTTGGAAAATTTGGATATTGAGCCCTCAGGTGCCACATTGGTGTTGACATGCTGACGTGTCACACGTGGCGCCTTCGTGGCATCTCTTAAGTGGATATTTTTTAATTATTTGTCAAAAAACATGTCTTGCCCAGGATTCGAACTCAAAACCACCAATTTAAAGTTTTGGTCAAAAGACCACCTGAGCACCATAGGTCTAATTATTAAATTTACTCAAGAATTAAGTTTTATACCAAAACAATTCATTCCCCTAGCCCTACTAGATTATTAAAAGACAAAGATACCCATTAATTTAAAACACTGTTATCTCCATTGTCGTCTCTCTTATCTAAAGCTCAACAATTTCAGATCTCCAAAAGTTAGGGTTTGCTAAATCAAGAAGTGTTGCTAGTTTTTGGGATATGAAATCGCACCCTTCAAATTCCAACATTTCTCTCTTATGGAAGACGATGACGAGTTCAGATATTTGTATACATCCCTCACAACCTTTACGATTTCCTCTGCTCCTCACACGTGGCTCTGGCGACGTGATTTCCTAAGCTTTGACCCCAAAAGTTTCGATTTGAAGTGACGGCTAGGGATTTGGAGAGTGATAGTGAGGTGTAGGACTGAGCAAAAAACGGATAAAACTGAATTATCGAATCAAACCGAAATTTTTTAACCGAAATTTTTTGAGTTTTTGGTTATTTTTTATATTTCGGTTATATCCGTTTTATTTTTCGATTTTCGGTTTTGGGTTTGATTTTTGAATTTAAGGTATTCAGTTAACCGAATAATCGAACAAGTTATAAAAAAAATTAAGCTTTAAGGGTTAAAACAATAATCTTCACTCTCTGAGTCTAATGTCTTAGGACTCATCATCAGTCTCAGTCATCTTCTTAATGGTCGATTACTCGATCATATATTCATACCCTACCAAAACTCTCAGATCTAAGATCTCAAATCTCAAAACTCAAAACTCAAAACTCTCTGTTCTTTCATCCCTCACTCCACTGTAACCCAAACCTCACTCTACCGGATCTCTCACTCTCTTTCTCGTTGATTTCCTAGTTACTTTATTGAAGTCCACAACCCTGCCCTCCACACTCTATCCGAATCCTCTTCGCTTCTGGCCTTATGCTCATCTCTGGTACAAAAATCTTGTTCTTGTTTATCAAATACTCTTGAAACTCAATATTCCCATTATGGGTGTGTGGGTTACTTTTTCTCATGCTCTTTCAATTAATGTAAGCTGGTAATCCTTTGGTTTTTTTAATTGGGTCTTAATTTACTTCCTCTGTTTTTAAGAGTATTCTTGAGCTTTTATGTAAGACCCCGAATTTTACGAAATGAAAGTATTCAATTTTCTGATAATTGTTATTCTATTTAGTAAATAGTTAAATTGATAAAAGGTTAAAGTTAAGGGTGATATTTAAAAATTTTGTAAAGTAAGCAAGTTGATATAAAATATTCGTTTGGTCGGGGAATATTATTTTTGTCAGGAAATATCCGTACGACGACACCATCATTGGTGGATCCCACAATGGAAGTATTGTCGTAGTTAGAAAATGACAGAAATATCTTTTATAAAAATAATGTCGCCATTAAATTGTTGAAATACCCGGTGGTAAAAGTATAGTAATACGCGTGGTTACATAGTAGCACACGGTATTGATTATTGATGCTTACGTGAGAAGTTACTCAGTTATACTCAATTATTGCTACAGTAATTGCTGCACAATATCTCTCATATTATTGATTCAATTATTGTCATAGTATCATCTTCATAATATTTATTATTATTAAATCAATAATTGAGACGACAAAGTTATTCAAATTATTATTTGCAATATTGACGATGTCTAGAAAGTTCTGTCGAGGAGAGGTTTGGTCACCTAATTGCGCGCCAATAGGGAGAAATCCTTATCTGAAAGCTCCCTCTTTCCTGGAATGATCTTGTTGTTAAATATTGTGAGTTATAATATTAATGATGAATAAGTTCGTATTGATTAAAGATGAAATTGATATTTTTATTGTGTTAAGATTATTAGTGTTAATGGAAATCGACATCTATTTCGATAATAATTGATGTCTGGAGGTTATATTAACTAATCGGGTAATTAATCGGATAAATGAGCAATTAATTGCTATTAATTCACATGCTTATAACTATTTGTTCATATGTGTGTACTGTGACGCCCCCAAATTCGGGTATCTTCCAACCCGACATATGGTGCTACACGGTGCTACAGTTCACACATACATTAAATTAAAAAGCCTCAAAAGAACGAATATGTCTTATATATATTCCAAAATAATATTACCATTCCCCAGGTTCTTAATAACCATTACATTTGTCCTAGTCATAATATCAAATAATAACATCATTCACCTATACTATTACAAAGGAACTCTATAGGTTCGCCTTAGCCTTCCCTTTATCTTTACCAGATCCTTCGGTCCATTCGGTCTTAGCTACATTCATATGGTTTAAGCAAGAGTGAGCATAACTAGCTCAGCAAGTATGACAATTCCATTTAAACAGTATGCTTGAAACATAGGAATCGTATATCTTTAATAACTGAACAATAGTTATGAAGTACTATTGATAATTCAAAATAGCACTTCTCTTTTCTTTAAAACATTTCACAATGAATAGTAAAACATCAATTCCGGTCCAAAACCTTGAGCATTTCATACTTTCTTTAAAAAGGACAACCCGACACCAAGTCCGTAAGTTCGACATTACTTACGAGCACATCTAGGTGATCAGCCTATAGTACTCTATGTTGTACAACACTACTTTCTTTAAACGTATGCACGTTTAAGTTTTGGCAACCTCACTTGCCTGTCTTTTGATGACAAAACATTGTTTAACATACTCAGTCTTCATTTGAAAACCACACCAAAATAGTTTGGCAAAACATTGACAACAGTTCAATAGATTATAAAAAATCTAAATATCTTAAGTCTAGCCGAAAGAATTGGCTTCGACTTCATCATACATCAATTCATGCGTAAGATACATGAATCACAAGACTTGTCCATATTGAACATAGACAAGGGTTTAGAACACTTGCCTTTAGCGTCTGCTACGGTTACTATACTTTCCCTTTGAGTATTTAAGGTCTCTACAATACATAACCACATAACGTAACACATTAGGTCATGAACAAAAATACATGGTTCCTAATGTATCTTACCCTTCTTCTCAATCTAATCATGCCTTAGATTGTTTATCATTGGTTTCGGTTTACTGTTATGATTTACACCATTCTTACGTTTGCGTTCGAGTAAGTTATTTCCAATCTTTAGTGTATTACTTAAGGTTTAGACATTTTAAATAATGTCATTTTAGGTTTTAGTTCATTACTAAACAATCAGCTTCCTTCTATCTTCATAAGCCTTCATTACTGTGCAAAACCCTAGTGCTAGCACTGCGGCGCCAGCTTCCCTTCCTTGTTCCACGCCGTGACTCCAATCTCCAGTGGCTTTCACCCGGACTCGGCGCTGCGGCGCCAACTATAGCTCAAAATGCCGCGCTGCAGCGCGAAACTTCAGTATGTCATGGGCACGGGTTGGCGCTGCAACACCACATATTTGCCTTGGACTGGCGCCGTGGCGCCAACTCTGTGCACCAGATACTTTGACAGTTTTTTCTACTTTGCGAACTTCTCGGACTCCAAATTTGATCATTTTAAGTCCGAATTAGCTCATTCAAAAGTCATTAGCTCACAAATCACATACTCTAAGTGTTCATGAAAGAATTTTCCATTTTCGAATCCGTTAACTCGAAATTCACCTTTTAGTTCATTTTAACAAAAACGGTAAACGTCCGTGAACGTTCAACGCTTGTTTCTTCGTTCGTCTAAGTCGGAATTCGGTCATTTTTAAGTCCGCAACTCTATAATGCCAAATGAGACTTATCCCCATCGAAAACCAACGTTTCTGAGCTCAATGTCAAAATTTGACTTC
Source organism: Panax notoginseng (assembly GCA_016801055.1). NCBI lineage: Eukaryota > Viridiplantae > Streptophyta > Magnoliopsida > Apiales > Araliaceae > Panax > Panax notoginseng. The sequence goes on from CM029014.1 coordinate 200,610,293, forward strand.
CATTCCGAGAATTTCACGATTTCGACAATCATCGTCTAATCTCGCGAATTCCAGCATAACTTCGTTACTTAAGATTTGTTCATTGTTTCAAATGGATTCATTCCATTAGACTAAGATCTTAACCAAGTATATTTCATTACCTCATATACATGATAAGTTCTTACTTGTTTTTCATGAGTTCATAACTTAATTAAGTACAAATTACTTGTTCATGGCTTATTAAGGTTTAAGTCCTTTGATTAGCCTACTTATTACTTCTTAGCATACATGTCTATCAATCAACACTTCTCCATCAACCTACAATTGAAGAGATGGAAGATTAATAGTCTAGGATCATTACCTTTCAAGTTCAACTTTGATCTTCTTCTTCAACTATGAAAGACTAGCTTTTCTAGCTTTTTCTCTCTAACCAATAAGCACTTATAATGTTGGTGGAAATCTAACAAGTAAATAATGAGCTAGCAAGCTTCTATTATATAGGAAATCCAAAGTTAGGGTAGTTTAGTTAATAAACCATCCCACTTCCTTAATTCCACCTCCTTAATCACCTCCTTACTATTCATTACTTAACCATCAAGTTTACTTGGTCATCACAACTTCTTATCTTTGCTTGGCCACCAAGATCACCCATGTGATTATGGGGCCCACATGGGTTGCCCCATGGGTCATTTTTACCCATTGGATCGATCCACGAATCTGGTTCTTAAGTTGGGCTTTAAGTTCAATTAACTTAACTTGTGCTTTGGGCTTGCATTAACAAACCTTTGGGCTTTAGCATTACTTACACTTGGGCTTGCACATTAATCCCTATTGGACTTTACAGTTCCTACACAATCCACCAAGTTCAATACATTTGAATTAAAAGCCTTATAACGTATAATTTACGTATTATTCTCGTATTCGAACTCGTATACTCATCCATTATATATGACATACCATCATTCATACATACTCGTATAATACCTCGTATCATACTCGTATTCATTACCTCGGACAATACTTACGTATCATACGATCATCGTTTACTAGTTAATGTTTCACTTTCCCTAACATTTTCGAATTAAGTCCGCAGGCGAAAAACTACGTTTGCCATACTCGAATTATTATTACATAATCCATCTTACCTTAATATATTATCATTACGTATTTCTCAGAAGTTCAAAAATAATTCCCGAGTAGAAATTAGTGAACAGTATATTTTGAAAAATTTCTCGAAAAGCTTTTATTTTCGTCTTGGAAATTCAAACATTTTAATTCCTTCACGTAGCCAAAATACTACGACGTTCCGACATATCTAGGTTATAGAATGACATTCATCTTGCTAACACATAATAATAACAAATAATATAATTTTATTCATTATTTAATTAAATAAAATTATTTTACAATAAATTCGAATTTCTCAGTCGTTACATGTACTATTGATTCATATGCATGTACTATTAGTGTGACGCCCCCAATCCAGGTTCCTTCAAACCTCAGATTCGGTCCGCCACGATACTACTATCATCAAACTATTTATATATATTATTCATAACTTAATGAATATAACTTTGCTTATTACAATTTAGAATATAAATTCTCTCCATTTCCAAGATCTGTATAATGACCCCAAACTTTTATAAGTTTCTAATCTTGGTCATTTACCATTCCTGACTTATATCATATTAAATGTTATAAAAATATGCGGAATAATTTAAACTTTTTTAATCTCCTTAAAAAATAAATCTTTTATTGATATTTTAACTTAAATCAATTACATAACCTTGAATCAAATTATATTATGATTCAATCTATTCGAATTACTGTATAAACTTTTACATCTAGATTCAAATTCCTCTATGTATAACATAGTATAACTTAACATGTATTGCACATCATACCTACTATCTTGTACATCTCCTAGAACCTAAACATGGTTCAAGAGTATATATGTAAATAAATGAATCAATCTCCTTTGATACTATTGAACTATATCAATCATGTAGCACAAAATCTTTACCGTAAGTCCTTAACCTGCAAAAGTGGTTATTTGTAAGGGTGAGCTCGACAGCCTAGCAATTCTAACAGTTTTCATACAGCACATAGCATATAATAGCATATTCAGTTCATGCATTCATAATCAATTAATATTAACTATGCATGTTACTTCACACATAACATGCATAGAAATTTACTTCACAAGCATATCATCAAAGATCAACTTTCAAATTTCATACATAGCTAATATGCATTTCATATATATACATCAACATTCTGATAGCATAATATAGCTCAACTAACAGTTATAGAATTCATATATCAAATAGGAACTGAAAGACTTACCTGATTCGTAGTTTATCAACTACGACTTAACTGCTTAAAGTTTATCTGCACTGCGTGTATTCCTACACAGTTATATATTCATGAATTCATATCCATTAGTCATACATTTTACATGCTCTTAATATAATAATAAATATTACATCATTTCCTAACTAGGTTTGTAAAACATTCATTTCACTTTCTCATCATACTCTTAGAATAGCTAGGCATTATAAGTATACTTTAACCATCCATACTTGACATCAAATAGGTTGTGGTCTATTTTCAAGTTCACATTCAAACTACTTAGCTCCATAATCATTTATTTCAATCAATAAGGCTTAACAACTTTCTTGAACAAGATTCGATGTTATAAGCTTTTAAACCATATATTAGTACTAGTAAGCCTCTAATAGCATGCTCACATGTATCTATCTCATTTACATAGACATAGCATAGTTCATACTTTTAAAACATACTTAAATAACTTATGTCATGCTTGACTAGTTGAGTGCACATATCATTCATGTTCTAATACTTAGTTTACAAAAGATAATGGAGTTTGTCTTTGAAATCATTTTATCATGAATGATGTAATATAGCACATTTAAGACAACTTTTAAAACTCTTATCATAAGTAATTAAGTCATGATAACATCTTCTCAAGTTCTGAACCTACCTCATGTAGCATTCATGCACCTTAGTTCTATTATATCAAGTTTCTCTTGAAAATTTCTCTAACACAAGGTCTAACAAGTTTGATCATGAACAAGACACTATAAACACCATATCATACTCATTTATATTTGAACTCAATCATGTATATAAACTACTAAGTTCAGAACTTATAGAGCATAAGTTTCTACAAGGCTTGTTTTTTAAAATCTTTAAGTTTCTTTTCAAAATACATACTAAGTCATGCTAATGCTTTCTATTATGAGCAAGGAAATTTTATATGTCATGTATAATATCATGCATTTTCATGTTACATCACTTAGAATAACATATTCCATCGTCGGGAGCACAATACTTGCATATGTGCTCGTTCGACGCCCTCCGATCGCCTTCAAATACGTAACAATCATAAAGATGACTCTTTTGACCCTTCCTAAAGACCTCAAATTGAAAACCTTAAAGAACAAAAGTTGTAGGTATATTCGTCCTCATTTCGGATCATAGTGAATCACCTCAATCGGAGTTCGTATGAAAAAGAGTTATGGCCGTTTTAGTAAAACATGTCCTGTCAGATTTTCTCAATAACATCTGCACATTAGAACCACCCCCCCGCCGGGGAGGGGGTTTTTGCCTTAGAAATAGCCCACCGGGGCGGGCCTAGCTGCTGTAACTCAAAATTTCCTACCCTGTTATGAACCATTATGCCAAAATTTCTTCTAACATTCATAATTTAAGTTATACATGTCCAAATTTTGTTCATTTTCGATTCTATGGGTTTGTATGTGAGACCCCAGATTTTATGAATAAATATTTAATTTTTTTTCGAAATATTTTTTTTATATTATGGTGTGGATTTGATATAATAGTTATGGGTAGTATTATAAATATTTTGCAAAGTATGCAAGTTGTCATATTATATTCGTTTGGTCGGGAAATATTCTTTTTGTCGGGGAATGTTCGTACAACGACACAATCATTGGTGGACCCCACAACAGAATTATTGTCGGATTGAGAAAACGACAAAAATATTTTATTAAAAATAACGGCAGAAGTTTTAACCATTGATACTGTTGAACTACTCGGTAGTAAAAGTACAGTAATACGTGTGGTTGTATAGTAGCACACGGTATTGATTATTAATGCTTATGTGAGAAGTCACTCAGTTTGATTCAATTATTGTCAGTTAATAATATGAATTATTTAGCGATAATGAAGTTTTGTTTTATTCGTATTATTAACGTAATAAAACAGAAACATCTTTTTATATAAAACAGAATACTTTTTATTAAAGTTATTCTATAAATAGAATATATTTATTATTATTTAAAAGATTTTTTCTTTAAATATGGACCGTCAGATTAAAGTAATTAATCTGGACCGTTCATGGATTAGTTACTATGCATTCTATTTTTCTATAAATAGCAGTTCATTCCTTCGTTCTTTCTTACAAATTCACTGAACTCTAGAGAGAGAAACTATAGAGAGAAACTACAGAGAGAGAGAAGAAGAGTATTCTGCTACTTAACTACTTCCTTATTTCAGCTCTTCTTTAAAACGGTAAGGGGTGTTATTCTTTCTTATTCATGAAGAGAACTGTTGTTATTCCTTTCTTATTATTTTGTTGGAATAACCTGTATACGTGGTCTACCCTATACTTGGTGACATTCTTCTATTATTCTGTTGAACATCCTGTCTGTGTGTTTTACACCGGACCTGGTTCCGTTTTTATTATTATTCTGTTGGAACATCCTGTCTGTGTGTTTTACACCGGACCTGGTTCCGTTTTTTATTATTATTCTGTTGGAACATCCTGTCTGTGTGTTTTACACCGGACCTGGTTCCATTATTTATTATTCTGTCGAAATATCCTGTCTGTGTGTTTTACACCGGACCTGGTTCCATTATTTATTATTCTGTCGGAATATCCTGTCTGTGTTTAACACCGGACCTGGTTCCATTATTTATTATTCTGTCGGAATATCCTGTCTGTGCGTTTACGCCGGACCTGGTTCCCATTATTTATTATTCTGTTGGATTAACCTGTTTGTGCGGTCTATATCGCATGCATGGTGATTTCTTTTGTTATTCCATTCTTTATTGTACTCAATTGGTTAAGTTTTGACTTCTATACTCCATGAAATTTGTGGAATATCCTTGATAATTGCGTTTCATCCAGTATCTTTTCTTGAAAATATTCTTCTAAGTATTCTTGAATTTTACTCCACAAAGCAGTATCATGTTGACAATTTGGACGTTATTAATTCCTGGATAAATTAATTCTTGAATTTGTTTTATTGAATTCTTATATCATTGTCATCATCCTCATGTTTATAAAATGTTGAAAGTCATCTGTGGCCTGTAGTGCATAGATGGACTTGGTATGATTATGACCAGGGATTATTCGGTATAATCATGACCGTAATGTTACAAATGATGTGGTAAAAGTCCTCATTAGCCCGTAGTGCATTGATGGACAGTTGTTGGCATGATCATGACCATTAATGAATATACGAATATCCTTGGCCGTAGTGCAGGGTGATTCGATGATGTGGATTATTTTATTAAGCTGAGTCTCAGCGATCACAGTGTTGAAAAACTTTTTAAATCATAAAAGATAGTAGAGTTTATTTTCTACTTGACTCTTTTAATGGATTGCTTTTTCCGCTGCAGTTAAACTTGATGTCTATTATATTTTATCAGTTTAACATTGTTGAAGGCTAATGATAATTTATTCTGCATTATCTTAGTCATAATATTTCTTACTGGGCTAGTTGAGCTCACCCTTTCTTTCACTGTTCTCTTCAGGAAATGAGAACGTAGCTGGGGGCAAGTCAGGGAACGGAGTGATGGTCCGAATGATAATATTAGTTAGTAGTCCTCACTATTCTATGTAATAGTGTGTTAATAAATGTAATGAGGACTCCTTTTGAGTATGAATACTCTCTAGAAGATAATATTTGTATTCAAACTCACAGTTTATGTTTTGTCGTATTGTACACGACAGTTGTATTAGTAAGTTGTATTTGTATTCTGTACTTTGTATCTGACGACCCAAGATGGGTGATGTATACCTAATTTTGGGGGCATCACAGTTGGTATCAGAGCTTAGGGATATGATCCCTGGCTAGGATGTGAGAATAGAACTAGGAGGGGAGAGACAGGGAATTCCTTCGCTAGTATGACCTACCTAAGTTTATTTGCATGGTATTTAATTGGTCGGTCATAATATAAGGATAATATATGACATATCAATTAACTTTTATTTTGTGGCAGTATCTGAAAATGACATTTGAGAATGTTGAGAATAGCAATGGAGCACAGGCGACTGTTGATTCACCACATATCAATAATCAGGATAATGTGCATCAGGAAGGTGACAATTCCTCATGCAAACAACAACACTGACCAATGATGTGAATGATGAATGTTCAGAAACTTTATGCAGTTCATGCAACAGCAGGCGAGAGTGGCTCATGTCCAAAATATAGGTAGAAAACACTGAAAAACTCTCGGACGGTCACCGCTAAACAGTTCAAGGAGCTGGGACCACCAGAGTTTATTTAAGAGAGCCAAAACCGCTTATAGCGGAAACATGGATAAAGCAGATTACAAAGATATTTGATGTCTTGGGATGCTCTGAGGAGTAAAAGGTTCCCATTGCCGCCTTTATGTTGCAGGAGAGGCAATTACTGTGGAATCGATTAAGCGTACTCAACCTGCCGCACTGAAGATGTCTTAGGAGAAGTTCCAAGAGCTGTTCAACGACAAATACTTTCCTGAAAGTATTCGTCACATGAAGGAGGTAAATTTATCAAGTTGGAGCAAAACAACATGACCGTGTCGCAGTACGAAGCCAAGTTTGCTGAGTTGTCCCGGTTTGCGTCCCACTTGGTGGATAATGAAGAGCGAATGACGCGAATTGTTTTTTGCGAGGTTTGAAACCTGAGATACGTCAACATCTTATTCTCATAAACTGTGTTTGTATTCAGATGTTGTGAATATGGATCAGTTA
>CM029014.1:200617383-200739663 GCA_016801055.1 Panax notoginseng
TTTCTTAAGCGAGTCACGTTCAATTAACATATCTCTCCAATAAGCACATACATACTTGCTTTTAGTGTCTCCGCACAAATAATTATGGGATTAATCATCCTCTTCAAAAGAGCAAACATAGTATGTACTAATCTATCCGGAATCAGCAACCCCACATTAGTGATCCAACGATTAGGAACATTTTAGTTTTGATTTATCTAGAATTTAAATTGCATTAGCATGAACTCTTCATGATTCTAAAAGCATTACTCCAAAAATATGAGTTTATCACATTTATTTAATTCAACTAATTAAAACATGGATAAAGAATTACTTTAATTAAATAAATTCTTTTATTAATAAATAAATAATCTTTACAAAGTAAATGCTTATCACATCCTATGTGATTGGCTTGAAGGCATACTACTACTTTCAATCTCCCCACTTGAACTAAAGTCAATCGCCCTAGTATCTCTAAGTGGCGATCAAACTGCTGCTGAGATAATGCTTTAGTAAATAGATCTGCATTGCTATTCTGAGAGTCCATTCTCTCTATGGTGACATCTTTGCTTTCAATATTATTTCTCTAATCAAATGAAAGCGATGTAACACATGTTTGTATTTTTGATGAGACCTATCTTCCTTGGCTTGTGAAACAGCCTCAATGTTGTCACAATATACATGCACTGATCCTCGTATGCTAGGAACCACTCCAAGTTCTATAATGAACTTTTTCATCCAAATAGCTTCCTTTGCAGCTTCACTCACAGCTATGTACTCTGCCTCTGTCACTAAATCAGCAACAATTTTCTACTTGAAACTCTTCGAACTCACTACACCATTGTTTAAGGTAAACACATATCCTAAGGTGGATTTGTTGTCATCTTGGTCAGTCTGAAAACTTGAGTCTGTATAGCTCTCTAGTTTCAAATTAGACCCACCATACACTATAAACACATCCTTAGTTCTTCTTAAGTACTTTAGGATATTTTTCCACCGTTTTTTTCCAGGATTTGGCTGATATCTGCTTGTTACACTAAGTGCATAAACAACATCACGCCTCATACATATCATCCCATACATGATAGATACTATCGCCGAAGTATAAGGTATCTTACTCATGCCATCTCTCTCTTCTGGTGTCTTTGGGGATAATTTATTAGAGAGATGCATTCCATGACTCATCAGTATATGACCTTTCTTGGAGTTGACCATGCTAAACCTCTTTAGCATCGAATCAATGTACATTCATTAGGTTAAGCTGAGCACCCTTTTCGGTCTATCTCTATAGATCTTTATCCCTAAAATATAGGATGTTTCTCCCAAGTCCTTCATGGAGAATTGTTTAAACAACCATATTTTTTTTGATTGTAGCATCGGTATGTCATTCCTAATCAGTAGTATCTCATCAACATATATTACTAGGAATGTCACAACGCTCCCGCCGACCTTATTGTACACACATGGTTTATCCTCGTTCTTGATAAAATCAAAATCTTTAATTGTTTTATCAAAACGTATGTTCCATCTTCGAGAAGTTTGTTTCAATCTATAAATAGATCGTTGTAACTTACATATTTGATTTGTTCCATCTAATGAAACAAATCCCTCTAACTTTCCTCTTCTAATCTCCCATTGAGGAAGGTCGTCTTCACGTCCGTTTGCCAGATCTCGTAATCATAGTAAGCAGCTATTGAAAGCAAAATTCGAATGGACTTGAGCATTGCTACTGGTGAAAATATTTCATCATAGTCAACTCATTTCCTTTTTTGAAACCTTTTACTATAATTCTGGCCTTATAAGTCTCCATCTTTCCATCTACTCCATTCTTTCTCTTAAAGACCCATTTACACCCTTTAGGCTTAATATCTTTCGGAGGAGGGTTAACCAAAGTCCATACTTGATTTTCATACATGGAGTCCATTTCAGATTTCATGGTTATTTGCTATTTCTCTGAGTATTTACTACTCATAGCCTTATCGTATGTAACTGGATCATCATCCTCTATGATGCGTACCTCATCATCATCATCTTTGATGAATTCATACTTTTCAGGTATCTTCGGTACTTTTTTAGATTTACGATTCGATTGTGGTACTTCTTTAAGATCTATTTTCCTCCCACTAGCTCCTTCAAGGATAAACTCATTTTCAAATAAGGCAGTGTGTTTCAAAACAAACACATTTTGTTAAGCATGATTATAAAAATAATACCCTAAACTTTCTTTAGGATATTCCCACAAATTTTCACTTGCCAGATCTTGCCCCAAGCTTATCATTCTCAAACCTTTTGACATAAGCTGGATAACCTCATGTCTTAAATGCTTAAGACTAGATTTCCTCCCTGTCCATAACTCATATGGAGTATTAGGGATGAATTTTGAGTGTACATTATTTAGTAGATATGTAGTCGTTTCTAGGACATAACCCTAGAAGGATACTAGAAGATTGGTAAAACTCATCATAAACCACACTATGTTTAACAAGGTACGATTTCAACTTTCAGATACATTATTCAATTGTGGCGTACCAAGAGGCATTCATGGTGTGAGAATACCATTTTCTTTGAGATGCTCTAGAAACTCATTGCTCAAGTATTCCCCTCCTCAATCCGATCAAAGAATCTTAATACTTTTGCCAGTTTGTTTCTCTACTTCACTTCTGAATTTTTTGAACCTTTCAAATGATTTGGATTTGTATTTCATCAAATACATATATCCAAATATTGAAAAATCATCAATGAATGTAATGAAACACGAATACCCCCTTCTTGAATTTGTTGTCATAGATCCACATACATCTGTGTGTACCAACTCTAACAAGCCTGTAACTCTCTCTCTCCATTTCCACTAAATAGAGATTTAGTCATCTTACCCATGAGACAAGACACATAAATTGGATATGATTCAAAATAAAATGACTCTAAAAGCCTATCTTTATGCAACTTGTTTAGTCTTGTTTCATTAATATGACCAAGTCTACAATGCCATATAAAGTTATAATTCACATCTTATCTTTTTGTTTTATGACTTTGTTCAATTTGCAAAATATTTTCATGTAAGTCAAAAATGTAAAGTCCATCAGTTAATCTACGAGTTCCAAACAAAATATTATTATTATAAATAGAACAACAATTATTCTTTATTATAATATCAAAACCTTCCTTATCCAACAACGAAATATGAATAATGTTTCTATTGAGAACTGGAACATAGTAACAATGTACTAATTCAATAAATTTGCCCGTAGGCAATGATAGGCTGTAAGTTCCTACGACTACTGCAGCAACCTTTCCTCCATTCCCCACACGTAGGACCGTTTCTCCATTTTTCAACTTTCTTCTCCTACTTAATCCCTACAAAGAATTGTATATATGAAAACCACAACCAGTATCTAATACCCAAATAAATTTTAACTTACAAAAAGAATTATTTCAATCAGGAACAAACTTGCATTTGTAGCCGAAGCTTCACCAAACTTCTTTTGCATGTCCTCTACAAGATATTCCTTGCAGTTTCTCTTCCATTATCCCGACTTATTGCAATAAAAGCAAACTCTTTTGTTCTCTAGGTCATTTTTCTTCTTATTGTCCTTAATTTTTACCTTTCCTTTTGCCTTCTTTGAATTTTTCTTCTTTTCAGAATATCCTTTGACCCGTTTTCTTTTCTTGGAAGGTTCATATACCAATAAGACTTGATATTTCTTGGCTGGAAAGTGAGTTTCAATATTTTTAACATGTTAATCAACCCAGACAAGTTGACATCTAGCCTTTTCATTTGAAAATTTACAACAAATTGTGAAAAAGAGTCCTAAAGTGACTGCAAGATCAAATCTTGGCTCAACTCTCTATCCATTACAAAACTCAATTGTCCCAATTTTTTAATCAAATTGATCAATTTGAGGACATGTGTCTGTACTCTAGTGTCATCGGTCATTATATATTGGAAGAGCTCTTTAGATATTTCATATTTAGCAGCCCTACCTTACTCACTATACAAATCCTGAAGGTGAAACAAAATAATAGGCGCATCCATTTTCTTGTGTTGATGTTGTAACTCGATACTCATGGATGCCAACATAATGCACTGAGCCACCTGTGCATCATCTTGTCACTTTCTAAAAGTAGCAAGCTCTTCCTTAGAGGCATTCTCTACAACAGTTGCAGGAACTGGTGAATTAAGGACATAAGATAGTTTTTTAGCAGTGAGAACTATTCTCAAATTCCTTAACCAGTCCGTATAATTCGGTTTAATTAACTTATTAGCGTCCAATATACTCAGTAGTGATAGTGAATTAGACATTGTAAAATTCTGTAAATAAAATTTTAATAATAACATTAGCATGAATTCATTCTTAATCACCAATTTAGTTTAGTTCTTTTTTATTAAAATGGTGTCCCCCATTTTTTTTTCAAACTATATGACCCTCCATATACAGTTCAGCGGATCTAGTTAAAAATCTGCTTAGTGAGAAAAGATCCCATTGTCATAAATATAAAGCATTGTGTGTGCACACCAAACTATAGATTTATTTAATAGGTAAAAAACTTTTGTCAATTACATCTCCATGTAACTCATTTTATTTTGCCTCTTAAATTATAGTGGTTAAGTGTGTGCATATCCAAACTAATATTTTCTAAGTTAAGTTGGACCTAACATTTCCATATAAGTGAAGAGAAAAATACAGTTCTTGTGTGTGCACAACAAAACGGTATTGTTCAATTCCTTATAAGCCTGCTGTGTGCACAACAAACTCATATTAAATATTTGAAACTCTATTGATTCACCATGCTAGAAGGTTACGTTCGACATTCTTAATGTCCTTTGAACGTAATCAACTTAATATTTTTCCTTGAGGGTTCTTGTTATTAATGATATCATCTTGTTTATCACGCATGCAAATAAATATACAAATACGCGTCATATTAATCATACATCCCATGTATAAGAATATATTAATATATAATTAGTATGCACATATGGAATACTATATTTTACTTAGGATGATTTGGACTTAATTCTAGTTTGGTTCGCTGAGCCACCAAATGAACCAAAAGGTCAAACCTAGGGTGTAAAAACATATATGAATATAACTATTACATTAATCCCAGACTCCATTAAAAATGGGTCTTTAGTGCTCCTCATCCTTAGCTCCAATTTCCTAAGTAATTCCTCATATTACATTATATTTTAATAACATAGAAACCTTAACCAGCAATCAAGGAAAAGTGCATAGGATGGAGATAAATTTTACAATAGAAAATTTGATAGGCGAGGTACACATAGCCCATTAGGGGTGTTAGCCGAGCAGAGAAGCTCGATACTCGACTCGAGATCGGTTCAAAAATATGATCCAAAACTCGAATTCGAAGTTAATTCGAGTCGAATATGATCTATACTCATTTTCTGTTTAATGATACACGAGTCAAATTCGAGTATACCAGTATTCGCTCAGATTAGGGTTCGAGTATTTCATTTTTTTCTCGAACCATACTCGTTACCTGCTCGATGGATCATATTCAAATACTGGTCTGATCCATACTAATAAGCAAAATATGTGATATTTGTATCAATCTTTATAATTTATAAAGTGTAGTATTAAATTGTGTAAGTTTGTACTTAAATAAATCAGTGAATTGATTGTCAATTCGTATTATATTCTTTGTAATTTCTTTACATAAATAAAAGCAAAAGACTTTTATATATAAACATTAATTCAATAATCAATTTAGTATGTAGTGGTTCAGTATTAAGCAAAATGGTTCATATTCGAAACTCGATTTAAAGGCTAGTGAGTAACTCATTTTGTAAACGAGTCGAGTACTTACGAGCCGAGTAGAACCGAGTAATGATCCGAGTCGAATCTGGCGTAAAATTAGAAATTCCTTATCGAATTCGAGCTCAATTTTTTCGAGTCGAGCCGAATCTGAGCATTAGAGTGTTCGCTGAGATTCGACTCGTTTTCACCCCTATAGCCCATTTATGAAAACCTCATTCATTCAAGCATTCATCCGAAATTAAATCCAATCTCATTGGTCAATGGTCCATAATAATCCCCATTATTATCATATATATCATCATTTGTATCAATAAACCATTTATCACATGAATTAAACATTATATATATATATATATATATATATGTATGTATATATTGATATCATTTAATATGCAATAAAAGTTTACATGAAATTCAATTCCAATTAAAGTAAAGTCCTTTATTTTAATCTAGATCCAAATAAAAAAAAATCCTTTTATTTTAGTTTTTCAAAATTACAGAAAAATTAAAAACTTAATTTTCTGATGCCCTAAAGCCGTGACGCCTTGGGCAAACTCTACGGCGCAGAGTTCAAGCGATGCGACACTCAATCAACAGAGACCCAATGTTGTGATGCTCTAGGCAAACGTTACGGCGATGCGCTTTCAGAAGCCCAGCACTGCGGCGTTTTTCCAAATTTCCAGATCCGATTTTGGCCTTTTAAATCGCAATTTTTCTTCCTTGTTTCAGAAAACAGATTTCATACCAACAATTATGCCCAATTAAATTGTTATAAACATATATATAATCCAAAAATAATAATAATTCACATAAGGATGATTCTGATACCACTGTTGGTTTGAAGAAACATTAACATGCATATAATCAACATAATAAAACAGTGGAAGCATGACATAAATCATATTTAAATTTTTTCTACTATTCCCAGGAATCACCTTATGCGATATTATTAATTAAAGAGGGATACAAGATATACCTTCACATATATAGATTAACTTCTTGATATGATATTCAAGTTTCAATCCTTTGTTTATCCACACTTCTTCAGATCCACGGATCAAACACAAACTACTCAATGTGTGTAACACTCTAAAGGTGATCCACCAAGAGAATATGATAGAAGTAAATTTAGGTTTTCTCCAAAACTTTGGGTGACTAGCCATAACTCTTTATGTTGTAGAGAATTTTAATGTGGTATCACTATACTCACAAAGTTATGTCAACCCTAATCTATCATAAGGCCTCTCCTTATATAGACTTTTCTGCTTCTTAAAGTCTTTAGGACTTAGGGTTTTAATTTAATTTTCAAACTATTTAGGAACTAAATTATTTATAATAATAATAATAATAATAATAATAATAATAATAATAATAATAATAATAATAATAAAACTCCTCTTATTATTTTATAATTAGTATTTGTCTAAATACTTAGTTATAAATATTAGTATTTCTCCAAATACTAAATTATTATTTATAAGTTAATTATTTCTAAAATAATATTTCTCTTTTACGATATGATCCTTAAGGTTCAATATTATACCAATAGTAGAATAAATAAATTAAAACCATTTTAATATTATTTATAATAAATTAAACCCTTTAGTTCAAATATAAATAAATAATATTTATTCTACATCATGAAGGACACCTCTTAGCATATCATGACTATCCGAATAATATTAAATCATCATTTAATTGCAAAGAACCTATTCTGCGAATAATTATCGTACAATTAAATTATTTTACCATAAAATGTCTCAATTAAACATAAGACATGAAATTAGTGACAAGTTTTATTTATTTGATCATATGCACATCGATTCTTAAATGTACAACTCTGATAAATGCAAATTAGAAACTCTTTTCTAATTTTATTCCACCTTGGCCAATTATTTCTGAGTTGTCATTTATAGAATCGCATAGTTCATTCTCTCCCTTTACTAGAAGTTGTAGATCATTCACCTACCTTCATGTATATTTTATTATACCCGAACATACCCTTTGATATACCAAAAGAGTCTTAAAGAATATGACAAAGTATAACTCAAAATATATAAGGTATTATGATGATCTCATGTCCAAGCATCACTTGTACAACTATCACTATAGGAACTTCTATTGTAAGACAAGTAAAATTCCATCAGGTGTTCCTTAAGCGAGTTACGTTCAGTGAACTTATTCTCCAATAAGCACCTACATACTTGCGTTAGTGTCTCCACACAAATGATTATGAGATCAATCATCCACTTCAAAAGAGCAAACATAGTATGTACTAATCTATCCGGAATTAGTAACCCCATATTAGTGATCTAACAATTAGGAACATCTTAGTTTTGAGCTATCTAGAATTTATATCTCATTAGCATGAACTCTTCATGATTCTAAAAGCATTGCTCCAAAACTATGAGTTTATCACATTTATTTAATTCAACCAATTAAACATGGATAAATAATGTCTTTAATTAAATAAATTCTTTTATTAATAAATGAATAATCTTACAAAATAAATTTTTATCACATCCTATGGGATTGGCTTTAGAGCATACTACTTTCACCTACCTCCTCAAAGCCCTAAATTAAATGTAGTAGAGGAGAGAAAGATGATAGTGAGAAAAAGGCAGGAATCTGAGAAATCCTTTTTCAAAGCACACACCCCATCTTTAGTAACTGAGGCTCTCATTTCCCTGATCCGAATACAACCTTAGGGTGCCCATCCTTGGCGAGAAAATTTTATCACGACCCGAAGGGAAATGAGCAGTGATTCCAATTAATTTCTACCTTAAGGTACAAGGCATGCTTCCCCATCCATGAATTTATCTCTTCATTCCTTTCTTTTGTGGGCCTCGGCTTTGCCCAACTAGTACCAAATTTCTATATCCATCTTGTTACTTTATCGCCTTTTGTAAAGAGAATAACATCGACCCTTCTCTAGACCTCCTCTTTAGAATGTTCAACCTTGGTCGATCCAAGAAAGTCAGGTTCAGACAATTTGTTGTGACTTAATAATTTTATTTATGGGCGTGCCAGAGTTCTCTGAACTCAATATGAGAAAGTGTTGTCTAACTAGTGAGATTACATTCAGTTAACATTGTCCTTCAAAATAAGCCAACTACTTAGCCAAAAATGGTCAAGTGGTTAAAGAGAAGAAAGAGCTGCTTCTCGATAGGTCCTTTTGCCATTGACTAAGGAATAATAGACACTTAGTTTAATAGTTAACTGATTCCAATTGTACTTGTCAATTTATAGATAGATTTAAACTGCACTATAAATAACAAGTTAAACTATTATCAGTTAAGTTATTACAACTATAAACAAATTCCAACTTATCCTATTTATTAATTAGCACGTCACAATTAACAAATATATGTAACAAATAGCCATTAATGCCAGACAGTTAAGTAAAAACCTTAATATAATTGCTAAGATATGTTGTAAATTTTATAATCTGAATCAAATACACTGTTAAAAAAGTTCAGAGCAAATCAAAAACATCATATGAAAGTTCGAATGGACGTAACAAGTTGCAGATCCAAGCTTGAATGCACAACTAAGTCTGAATGGTTGTAACAAGTTCTAAATCCAATGTAACTAACTATTACAATAGTTAACTAAGCCATATGTTAGCATAACAAGCTAAGTGTCGTAAGACTAAGCTAACAGCTACTGTAAAACTGGAAAAAAATTAGAGTTCTAGACTGGAGTGTATTGTGTGTTTTTATCAAAATTAGACTTTTCCTATTTGTAGAGCTGTTAGGAAGCTGCTGCACTGCCTTAACTGTCCACTTAGCCACGTTCTCCATGAAATTTGGCCACTAACCCATTTTCTACTAATTCATTAGGTATTTAAACGTGGCATACCTATTATGCTGAATGATAGGTGGGTTTTATACATGTTATTAATTATCTTTTGATGAGAATAAAATATGTTATAACTATAACCATTAATACTTAATTTTTTGTATTTATTTTGTGACTAAATACATTCATTATTCTTATATTTTTCTTTAATGTCCAATTAAAGGATTCAGTGACTTTGGAAGTTCTTAGGAGAAAAATTGAGCATTATTTGGATTTAAAGTAAAAGGAGGGGCAAAGTTATAATTACACGAGCATATGATTTTAATAAAGTCAATATCTTGGTGATCAATCAATATTTAATACTCCTATTCATGGAAGGAAATGAGCAAGAAGAATCCTACAAGGAGAAGGAATGAGATGAGACAATCTTGGTGTGAAAGTTAAATCAAATGAAGGAAAGAAAAATCCATTTAGAAGATCTATTTTGTAAAGCTCCCAAATTCGGGTACTTGAAATTCGAACTCGGTGCTTCACGATACCATTTCTATGAGCGGAATCATACTAATAATAATAACAATAATATGAAGATCAACTTAATTTACATATTTATCAGAGTTTGAATCCCAAGTACGTAATCTTTAAACATTCATTACAACCCATGATAGATAATATATATCATACTTGTCTTAATAATAATATCAAACTATTATATAAACTAACACAAATCTTATTTGGTTAGCTTTCCTTTTCTTTTGTTTCTGCATGAGCTTTCTGTTTCTTCACACTTGGCTGAAAACATTTAAATTAAGCAAGGATGAGCATTAGAGTGCCCAACAAGTAATAACAATTATATATATATATATATATATATATATATATATATATATATAAGCTGAAAAAATTTAAATATTTTCTTTATACTATCCTTCTACAACAGATCAATAGTTGTGAAGTATCTATACCGATAATAATAACATAACAACTTTTTTTAAAATTTTTGAAACTACATAATGACTATAAATAGGGTTAAGGTGACATACTATGAACATTGTTTTTATTTTTTGAAAAGGTTAAACAGAACTTTATCTGTAAACCGTCATGACTTACGGGCACGGGGGTGATCAGCCCGTTGTACCCTGTATTGATCAACACTACATGCAAGAACGAGGGCATCGTTCACTCTGTCCGCCTTGGGCGCATAAAAGTTTTCTCGTGTAGGGATGTTCATACTTTTTTGGGTTCCAAATCAAAGGTTTTATCTTGTTCAACAATAATCTATAATTTAACATATATATACGGGTAATTGACAAAGATTTATCAACATGTGATTAAATACAATAATTATCCAAGTGGGGACACTTGTATAACCATTTATAAAAATTAACGAACAGAATATATATATCTGAATTACCATATACTAACATGTTGATAAGCAATGAGCGTATATAATATAGGGTTAGTAATCTGTATAGTATTAATATAATTTAGAAACATTCTTACTCATGTCCATTGCATAAAGAAAATACAAAGGTAAGATACTTGCCTGATGCGCTGCTTATAATTTGTAACTTAGTTTTATCTTTTATATAACCACCTATCAGTAATAAGATCATTTTACTGATTAGAATAACATATCTCAACACATAGCACTGCTTATTGCAGTCAGCACATACCCTAATCACATTGGCACATAAGTTTAACAACCATTGAATCACAAATAAACACATATCTTGCAATGCCCCCAAAATATGTCTAATCCATCCAACCCATTCTGAGTCGCCAAATACAGGGTACAGAAAATAACTACAACTTTATTATTACAATTGTCGTGCAAAATACGACCACACATATACTGTGAGTTTAAATACAAATATTGTCATCTAGACAGTATTCATACTCAACTAAGAACTCATTATACTTATTGATACACTATTTTACAAAATAGTGAGGACTACTAAAACAACTGTCTTGAACTATCATTCCACACCCCGACTAGTACTCGCTACATTCTCGCCTCCTGAGAAGAAAATGGAACAACAAGGAAAAGGGTGAGCTCAACTAGCCCAGTAAAGAATATTATGACTAAGATAATATACAACAAATTATCGTTAGTCTTCAACAGGGAAAAATCTAATAGAATACAATAGACAACAAGTTTTAAATCAATATTCGCAGCGGAAACAGCAAACCATTAGAAGAGTCAAGTAGAGAATGAGTTCTACTATCTTCTAAGATTTAAAAGTCCATCATCAATATTTTATCTCTGTAACAACAATCAATAACCATCTTTAATCAAATATTCATCTTTGCACTACAGGCCAAAGATATTCATTTGTATCACCAGTCGATCATGTTCATCTCAACACCTGTTCATCTTTGCACTACGGGCCAAAGATATTCATCAGAAATCATCAATCTTTGCACTACAGGCCAAAGATATTCAATTATATCATCATTTAGGACTGAGGATGATGAAAAATATTTTTTAAAGGAAACGAATCCAGTGAAGCAAAAGAACAAATATTAGGGATTCATATTACAGTTTATCCATGTCCAAAAATACCTCATAAACAATCATAGTGGAGTAAAATTCAAGAATGATCAAAATATGGATACAATCAAAGCTAGTATCCAGAATAGATATTTGGACGAAAAGAAGGAAATTTCATTTTTCAGTGAATAGTAACTCGTGAATAGTAACTCGTGAATAGTAACTCATGAATAGTAACCCCAACATGAAAAGTTTCAAATTTGATAAAAATTCAGATCAATACTTCGGCATAATGATATTGAAGAAAATAATATCATTTAAGAAGAAATAACATCCCTTACCTCGGAAATACGGTACTTCTGACTGGAATACTAGATATAGTGCTGAAGAAAACTTGCACCGTATAGCAACACTCAAAGTATCAAATACTCACAAGAATACGCTCGATATAGAGAGAGAAAGAGAGAGAAACTTGTGTTTCTGGTGTGATTTTCAATTCTAACCTAAGCACCCTATTTATAGGAAAATGCTTAGAACACCAAAGCAGAAAATTGAATAAATTAATAATATAATTTTCTTATTTTCCTTAGCACACCACATCAGCTGATTTCCACCATTAACATGTGCCACTCAAATGTCAAAAACGTTTTTCTTAATAAAAATAATTAAAACTTCCAAAAATTAATTATTTCGGAACTTCAGAACTTCAATAATTCATAATAAATAGCCCTTTATTCAGAAAGTTCAAATCGCGCGAATTTTTATAGGAAATTCAATTCTCTACAACTTTGCAGAAGAAAGTTTTTCCAAATTCCAAACAGAAATTGACCGAAATCCACAAACGGACGATTTTACAGTCAATAATAAATTTTCGGTCAAGAATTGTGTCCACCAACACACAAAACATGTGTTAATCATTTAATACCACAAAAATACTCTTCCTCCTCATATACTCATATATCCCACATTCATTATAAAAATATCACCATCAATATATTATTAAAATAATATATTTAAATGAATATTTTATCAGAAAAAAAATAAAATATTAATTTACAACAATTGTCACATTTAAAAATTTTTCTCCATCTATATCCACATAATATCAATATTTTCCTCATCATATAAATCAATAATTAATTATTCACAAATAATATTACAGAATCACAGTACTGGCAACCAGGCCGTTCCCAGGAAAGAGGGGGCTTTCCAATAAGGATCTCTTCCTTACTGGCGCGCAATTAGATGACCAAACCTCTCCTTAGACAGAACTTTCTAGACATTGCCAATAATGTTATCTAATAATATTATTCAGATAATATGAATTATTGCTCCGATAATAGAAAATACTGTGTAGTGACAATTATTAAAACAACAGTAATATAAAATATCAACGCAGTAATTATTGAATCAATAAAATAAAATACTGAACAGTAATTACTGTAACAATTATTGAGTAATGCATTCTTACGTAAAAATCAATAATTAGTGCAATACTGTGAGCTACTGTGCAACAACGCGTATTACTGTGTTTTAACCACCGGGTATTCCAACAGTGTTAACGGTAACAACTACGCCGTTATTTATAAACAACTTACTCTTGTCGTTTTCTTCATCCAATCGCTTTCCGTTATGGGGCCCATAAAAGACTGCGCCATCGTACGAATATTCTCCGACAGTAAGAATATTCCACGACCAAACGAATATTCCCCGACAACAATGAATATTTTATAACCACTTGTGTATTTCGAAAAAAAATTCATATATCACCCTTAACTTTAACATTTATCAATTTAACCATTTACTAAATAGTAATTATAAGAAAAATTGAATACTTTTATTTCATAAAATTCGGGGTCTTACAATCTCCCCTCCTTATGAAATTTCGTCCTCAAAATTTACGTACGTACCTGGTGTTTCGAAAAGATGAGGATACCTCGCTTTCATTTCCGTTTCCAACTCCCAGGTCATTTCCTCAATAGCATGGTTTCTCCACAAAACTTTAACTTGTGGTATGACCTTCGTGCGTAGGACATGCTCCTTCTTATCCATGATCTTGACAGGTACCTCCTCGTACGTTAAGTCTTCAGCTATCTCGTCCGGTTCTAACTCAATAACGTGGTTCGGGTCGTCCACATATTTACGTAACATCGATACGTGAATAACGTTATGAACACGTGACATACTTAGCGTTAAGACGAGTCTATAGGCCACAGTTCCTACTCGATCGAGGATTTCAAATAAATCGAAGGCTTGAGCTTTCTTCTCTTCATCGACTCTTACTTCTAGAATAACACATTCTTGCACCTTCTTCTTTATATTCATCAGATCCAGGTCTGTAGCTTGAGCGGCTTTAACGTTATCGATTAAAGTCGATTTTACTCGTATATCATCACGTGGGTCCCTAGAGTCATTAACTCTATCTCTATCATTTATAAATTATACAAAATAGGTCTTTGTGTTCAACAATATCGCACTCGTACTCGCATACGATCAATGCGTCAGCTACCACGTTCGCTTTTTCAGGATGGTATTGGATAGTATGATCGAAATCTTTCAACAGCTCGAGCCAACGTCGGTGTCGCATGTTGAGTTCTTTTTGAGTGAAGAAATATTTGAGGCTTTTATGGCCTGAATATATCTCCACTTTCTCCCCATATAGATAGTGCCTCCAGATCTTTAGCGCGAAAACGACTGCTGCCAACTCTAGATCATGAGTATGATAATTCCTCTCATATTCTTTAAGTTGTCGCGAGGCATAGGCTATGACTTTCCCACGTTACATGAGAACACATCCTAACCCTTTGCCTGAAGCATCGCTGTAGATAACAAATCCATCTGAACCAGATGGTATTGTCAGAACAGGTGCCGAAATGAGTCTCCTCTTAAGCTCTTGGAAACTCTTCTCGCATTCTTCGCTCCATACGAATTTGATATCCTTCTTGAGTCAGCTGAGTTAATGGAGTAGCGATTCGAGAAAATCCTTTTACGAATCTCCGATAATAACCAGAAAGCTACGTATTTCGATTACTAACTTAGGTTTCTCTCAACTGTGACTCATATCCCAATCTTGGATATCACGTCACAATGGCACCTATCAGTTTACTACCATACGAATATGGCATCCCCTACGGAGAGTCTGGCTTCAGTACATTCCACAAAGAAAATCACCAGATAGAGGCTCGGTTATCAACTTCTATAGTTGGGTTTTTAACTCCTGAAGTTCAATAGGAGCCATTCGATATGAGATTTTAGAAGTGCATTTTGTACCAGATTCAAAGATGATACAAAATTCAATATCACGCGTAGGCCAAGAAATTCTTCAGGAAATACGTCAGGGATTTACTAACAATAGAAATATCATTCAAATCTGACGTATTTTTGTTCAAGTCCATAACATAGCTAAGAAAGCTTGACATCCGTTTTTCAATAAACGAATGACTTTACGGCTTGATATGAAAGAGTTTGACTTCAATAGTTTGGTTGCTTGAATTTGAATAACAGGTTGCTTAGGAATATGAAGACTAACAACCTTACGAAAGCAATCAATTTTGGCATGATGAGTAGTTAACCAATCAATTTCTAAAATCACATCAAAAGCAAGTATCTTTAAAGAGATAAGATCAACAGGTAATGTGATGATGCTAACTTGGATCAAACAAGATTTATAAACAATGGATGTGATGAAAATTTCTCCTAACAGAGTTTCAACAGATAAGTCAAAGTCTAATTTCTCCGGAGTCAAGTTTAAACGTTGAACGCAAGCAAGAGATAAATGAATGGGTAGAACCGGTATCTAATAAGGTATAAACTTCACAAGAATTTATAATTAACTAACCCGTGCTAACTTCGTTCGGGTTCCTCGCATTCTGACCAGTCACGAAAAACGCTCTTTCAGGAACCGTTGACTTTGACTTTTCTGGGACAACTTTTTGAGTCACCGTTCCCGCTGAACTTGGTTTTGCATAAATTGCAAAAAGCTTCTAAACATCCCATCGTTCATCGTCTGCTCAGTGGTGTTGTTCACAGGAGGAACATTGCCAGCCTGTTGCACGTTCTCCTCGTTGGTGAGTATAGGCATCTCCACCGTCTCATTTACTCCACTGTTAACATTCTCAGTCGACATTCTTAAATACTGCCATAAAACAAGGGTTAATTTAACAAATTAACATATCACATAATATCCCTATATTATGATCGACCAGCAAATAAGCTTAGGTAGGACACACTAGCGAAGGATTTACTCGTCTCTCCCCTCCTAGTTCTATTCCCCGATCTCCGCCAGAGATCATATCCCTAAGCTCTGATACCAACTGCAACGCCCCCAAAATAGGTCCAATCCATCCAACCCATTCTGAGTCGCCAAATACATGGTACAGAAAATAACTACAACTTTATTATTACAATTGTCGTGCAAAATACGACCACACATATACTGTGAGTTTAAATACAAATATTGTCATCTAGACAGTATTCATACTCAAATAAGAACTCATTATACTTATTGATACACTATTTTACAAAATAGTGAGGACTACTAAAACAACTGTCTTGAACTATCATTCCACACCCCGACTAGTACTCGCTACATTCTCGCCTCCTGAGAAGAAAATGGAACAACAAGGAAAAGGGTGAGCTCAACTAGCCCAGTAAAGAATATTATGACTAAGATAATATACAACAAATTATCGTTAGTCTTCAACAGGGAAAAATCTAATAGAATACAATAGACAACAAGTTTTAAATTAATATTCGCAGCGGAAACAGCAAACCATTAGAAGAGTCAAGTAGAGAATGAGTTCTACTATCTTCTAAGATTTAAAAGTCCATCATCAATATTTTATCCCTGTAACAACAATCAATAACCATCTTTAATCAAATATTCATCTTTGCACTACAGGCCAAAGATATTCATTTGTATCACCAGTCGATCATGTTCATCTCAACACCTGTTCATCTTTGCACTACGGGCCAAAGATATTCATCAGAAATCATCAATCTTTGCACTACAGGCCAAAGATATTCAATTATATCATCATTTAGGACTGAGGATGATGAAAAATATTTTTTAAAGGAAACGAATCCAGTGAAGCAAAAGAACAAATATTAGGGATTCGTATTACAGTTTATCCATGTCCAAAAATACCTCATAAACAATCATAGTGGAGTAAAATTCAAGAATGATCAAAATATGGATACAATCAAAGCTAGTATCCAGAATAGATATTTAGACGAAAAGAAGGAAATTTCATTTTTCGGTGAATAGTAACTCGTGAATAGTAACTCGTGAATAGTAACTCATGAATAGTAACCCCAACATGAAAAGTTTCAAATTTGATAAAAATTCAGATCAATACTTCGGCATAATGATATTGAAGAAAATAATATCATTTAAGAAGAAATAACATCCCTTACCTCGGAAATACGGTACTTCTGACTGGAATACTAGATATAGTGCTGAAGAAAACTTGCACCGTATAGCAACACTCAAAGTATCAAATACTCACAAGAATACGCTCGATATAGAGAGAGAAAGAGAGAGAAACTTGTGTTTCTGGTGTGATTTTCAATTCTAACCTAAGCACCCTATTTATAGGAAAATGCTTAGAACACCAAAGCAGAAAATTAAATAAATTAATAATATAATTTTCTTATTTTCCTTAGCACACCACATCAGCTGATTTCCACCATTAACATGTGCCACTCAAATGTCAAAAACGTTTTTCTTAATAAAAATAATTAAAACTTCCAAAAATTAATTATTTCGGAACTTCAGAACTTCAATAATTCATAATAAATAGCCCTTTATTCAGAAAATTCAAATCTCACGAATTTTTATAGGAAATTCAATTCTCTACAACTTTGCAGAAGAAAGTTTTTCCAAATTCCAAACAGAAATTGACCGAAATCCACAAACGGATGATTTTACAGTCAATAATAAATTTTCGGTCAAGAATTGTGTCCACTAACACACAAAACATGTGTTAATCATTTAATACCACAAAAATACTCTTCCTCCTCATATACTCATATATCCCACATTCATTATAAAAATATCACCATCAATATATTATTAAAATAATATATTTAAATGAATATTTTATCAGAAAAAAAATAAAATATTAATTTACAACAATTGTCACATTTAAAAATTTTTCTCCATCTATATCCACATAATATCAATATTTTTCTCATCATATAAATCAATAATTAATTATTCACAAATAATATTACAGAATCACAGTACTGGCAACCAGGCCGTTCCCAGGAAAGAGGGGGCTTTCCAATAAGGATCTCTTCCTTACTGGCGCGCAATTAGATGACCAAACCTCTCCTTAGACAGAACTTTCTAGACATTGCCAATAATGTTATCTAATAATATTATTCAGATAATATGAATTATTGCTCCGATAATAGAAAATACTGTGTAGTGACAATTATTAAAACAACAGTAATATAAAATATCAACGCAGTAATTATTGAATCAATAAAATAAAATACTGAACAGTAATTACTGTAACAATTATTGAGTAATGCATTCTTACGTAAAAATCAATAATTAGTGCAATACTGTGAGCTACTGTGCAACAACGCGTATTACTGTGTTTTAACCACCGGGTATTCCAACAGTGTTAACGGTAACAACTACGCCGTTATTTATAAACAACTTACTCTTGTCGTTTTCTTCATCCAATCGCTTTCCGTTATGGGGCCCATAAAAGACTGCGCCATCGTACGAATATTCTCCGACAGTAAGAATATTCCACGACCAAACGAATATTCCCCGACAACAATGAATATTTTATAACCACTTGTGTATTTCGAAAAAAAATTCATATATCACCCTTAACTTTAACATTTATCAATTTAACCATTTACTAAATAGTAATTATAAGAAAAATTGAATACTTTTATTTCATAAAATTCGGGGTCTTACAATCTCCCCTCCTTATGAAATTTCGTCCTCAAAATTTACGTACGTACCTGGTGTTTCGAAAAGATGAGGATACCTCGCTTTCATTTCCGTTTCCAACTCCCAGGTCATTTCCTCAATAGCATGGTTTCTCCACAAAACTTTAACTTGTGGTATGACCTTCGTGCGTAGGACATGCTCCTTCTTATCCATGATCTTGACAGGTACCTCCTCGTACGTTAAGTCTTCAGCTATCTCGTCCGGTTCTAACTCAATAACGTGGTTCGGGTCGTCCACATATTTACGTAACATCGATACGTGAATAACGTTATGAACACGTGACATACTTAGCGTTAAGACGAGTCTATAGGCCACAGTTCCTACTCGATCGAGGATTTCAAATAAATCGAAGGCTTGAGCTTTCTTCTCTTCATCGACTCTTACTTCTAGAATAACACATTCTTGCACCTTCTTCTTTATATTCATCAGATCCAGGTCTGTAGCTTGAGCGGCTTTAACGTTATCGATTAAAGTCGATTTTACTCGTATATCATCACGTGGGTCCCTAGAGTCATTAACTCTATCTCTATCATTTATAAATTATACAAAATAGGTCTTTGTGTTCAACAATATCGCACTCGTACTCGCATACGATCAATGCGTCAGCTACCACGTTCGCTTTTTCAGGATGGTATTGGATAGTATGATCGAAATCTTTCAACAGCTCGAGCCAACGTCGGTGTCGCATGTTGAGTTCTTTTTGAGTGAAGAAATATTTGAGGCTTTTATGGCCTGAATATATCTCCACTTTCTCCCCATATAGATAGTGCCTCCAGATCTTTAGCGCGAAAACGACTGCTGCCAACTCTAGATCATGAGTATGATAATTCCTCTCATATTCTTTAAGTTGTCGCGAGGCATAGGCTATGACTTTCCCACGTTACATGAGAACACATCCTAACCCTTTGCCTGAAGCATCGCTGTAGATAACAAATCCATCTGAACCAGATGGTATTGTCAGAACAGGTGCCGAAATGAGTCTCCTCTTAAGCTCTTGGAAACTCTTCTCGCATTCTTCGCTCCATACGAATTTGATATCCTTCTTGAGTCAGCTGAGTTAATGGAGTAGCGATTCGAGAAAATCCTTTTACGAATCTCCGATAATAACCAGAAAGCTACGTATTTCGATTACTAACTTAGGTTTCTCTCAACTGTGACTCATATCCCAATCTTGGATATCACGTCACAATGGCACCTATCAGTTTACTACCATACGAATATGGCATCCCCTACGGAGAGTCTGGCTTCAGTACATTCCACAAAGAAAATCACCAGATAGAGGCTCGGTTATCAACTTCTATAGTTGGGTTTTTAACTCCTGAAGTTCAATAGGAGCCATTCGATATGAGATTTTAGAAGTGCATTTTGTACCAGATTCAAAGATGATACAAAATTCAATATCACGCGTAGGCCAAGAAATTCTTCAGGAAATACGTCAGGGATTTACTAACAATAGAAATATCATTCAAATCTGACGTATTTTTGTTCAAGTCCATAACATAGCTAAGAAAGCTTGACATCCGTTTTTCAATAAACGAATGACTTTACGGCTTGATATGAAAGAGTTTGACTTCAATAGTTTGGTTGCTTGAATTTGAATAACAGGTTGCTTAGGAATATGAAGACTAACAACCTTACGAAAGCAATCAATTTTGGCATGATGAGTAGTTAACCAATCAATTTCTAAAATCACATCAAAAGCAAGTATCTTTAAAGAGATAAGATCAACAGGTAATGTGATGATGCTAACTTGGATCAAACAAGATTTATAAACAATGGATGTGATGAAAATTTCTCCTAACAGAGTTTCAACAGATAAGTCAAAGTCTAATTTCTCCGGAGTCAAGTTTAAACGTTGAACGCAAGCAAGAGATAAATGAATGGGTAGAACCGGTATCTAATAAGGTATAAACTTCACAAGAATTTATAATTAACTAACCCGTGCTAACTTCGTTCGGGTTCCTCGCATTCTGACCAGTCACGAAAAATGCTCTTCCAGGAACCGTTGACTTTGACTTTTCTGGGACAACTTTTTGAGTCACCGTTCCCGCTGAACTTGGTTTTGCATAAATTGCAAAAAGCTTCTAAACATCCCATCGTTCATCGTCTGCTCAGTGGTGTTGTTCACAGGAGGAACATTGCCAGCCTGTTGCACGTTCTCCTCGTTGGTGAGTATAGGCATCTCCACCGTCTCATTTACTCCACTGTTAACATTCTCAGTCGACATTCTTAAATACTGCCATAAAACAAGGGTTAATTTAACAAATTAACATATCACATAATATCCCTATATTATGATCGACCAGCAAATAAGCTTAGGTAGGACACACTAGCGAAGGATTTACTCGTCTCTCCCCTCCTAGTTCTATTCCCCGATCTCCGCCAGAGATCATATCCCTAAGCTCTGATACCAACTGCAACGCCCCCAAAATAGGTCCAATCCATCCAACCCATTCTGAGTCGCCAAATACATGGTACAGAAAATAACTACAACTTTATTATTACAATTGTCGTGCAAAATACGACCACACATATACTGTGAGTTTAAATACAAATATTGTCATCTAGACAGTATTCATACTCAAATAAGAACTCATTATACTTATTGATACACTATTTTACAAAATAGTGAGGACTACTAAAACAACTGTCTTGAACTATCATTCCACACCCCGACTAGTACTCGCTACATTCTCGCCTCCTGAGAAGAAAATGGAACAACAAGGAAAAGGGTGAGCTCAACTAGCCCAGTAAAGAATATTATGACTAAGATAATATACAACAAATTATCGTTAGTCTTCAACAGGGAAAAATCTAATAGAATACAATAGACAACAAGTTTTAAATCAATATTCGCAGCGGAAACAGCAAACCATTAGAAGAGTCAAGTAGAGAATGAGTTCTACTATCTTCTAAGATTTAAAAGTCCATCATCAATATTTTATCCCTGTAACAACAATCAATAACCATCTTTAATCAAATATTCATCTTTGCACTACAGGCCAAAGATATTCATTTGTATCACCAGTCGATCATGTTCATCTCAACACCTGTTCATCTTTGCACTACGGGCCAAAGATATTCATCAGAAATCATCAATCTTTGCACTACAGGCCAAAGATATTCAATTATATCATCATTTAGGACTGAGGATGATGAAAAATATTTTTTAAAGGAAACGAATCCAGTGAAGCAAAAGAACAAATATTAGGGATTCGTATTACAGTTTATCCATGTCCAAAAATACCTCATAAACAATCATAGTGGAGTAAAATTCAAGAATGATCAAAATATGGATACAATCAAAGCTAGTATCCAGAATAGATATTTGGACGAAAAGAAGGAAATTTCATTTTTCGGTGAATAGTAACTCGTGAATAGTAACTCATGAATAGTAACTCATGAATAGTAACCCCAACATGAAAAGTTCCAAATTTAATAAAAATTCAGATCAATACTTCGGCATAATGATATTGAAGAAAATAATATCATTTAAGAAGAAATAACATCCCTTACCTCGGAAATACGGTACTTCTGACTGGAATACTAGATATAGTGCTGAAGGAAACTTGCACCGTATAGCAACACTCAAAGTATCAAATACTCACAAGAATACGCTCGATATAGAGAGAGAAAGAGAGAGAAACTTGTGTTTCTGGTGTGATTTTCAATTCTAACCTAAGCACCCTATTTATAGGAAAATGCTTAGAACACCAAAGCAGAAAATTGAATAAATTAATAATATAATTTTCTTATTTTCCTTAGCACACCACATCAGCTGATTTCCACCATTAACATGTGCCACTCAAATGTCAAAAACGTTTTTCTTAATAAAAATAATTAAAACTTCCAAAAATCAATTATTTCGGAACTTCAGAACTTCAATAATTCATAATAAATAGCCCTTTATTCAGAAAATTCAAATCTCGCGAATTTTTATAGGAAATTCAATTCTCTACAACTTTGCAGAAGAAAGTTTTTCCAAATTCTAAACAGAAATTGACCGAAATCCATAAACGGACGGTTTTACAGTCAATAATAAATTTTCGGTCAAGAATTATGTCCACCAACACACAAAAAATACTCTTCCTCCTCATATACTCATATATCCCACATTCATTGTAAAAATATCACCATCCATATATTATTAAAATAATATATTTAAATGAATATTTTATCAGAAAAAAATAAAATATTAATTTACAACAATTGTCAAATTTAAAAATTTTTCTCCATCTATATCCACATAATATCAATATTTTCCTCATCATATAAATCAATAATTAATTATTCACAAATAATATTATAGAATCACAGTACTGGCAACCAGGCCGTTCCCGGGAAAGAGGGGGCTTTCCAATAAGGATCTCTTCCTTACTGGCGCGCAATTAGATGACCAAACCTCTCCTTAGACAGAACTTTCTAGACATTGCCAATAATGTTATCTAATAATATTATTCAGATAATATGAATTATTGCTCCGATAATAGAAAATACTGTGTAGTGACAATTATTAAAACAACAGTAATACAAAATATCAACGCAGTAATTATTGAATCAATAAAATAAAATACTGAACAGTAATTACTGTAACAATTATTGAGTAATGCATTCTTACGTAAAAATCAATAATTGGTGCAATACCGTGAGCTACTGTGCAACAACGCGTATTACTGTGTTTTAACCACCGGGTATTCCAACAGTGTTAACGGTAACAACTACGCCGTTATTTATAAATAACTTACTCTTGTCGTTTTCTTCATCCAATCGCTTTCCGTTATGGGGCCCATAAAAGACTGCGCCATCGTACGAATATTCTCCGACAGTAAGAATATTCCACGACCAAGCGAATATTCCCCGACAACAATGAATATTTTATAACCACTTGTGTATTTCGAAAAAAAATTCATATATCACCCTTAACTTTAACATTTATCAATTTAACCATTTACTAAATAGTAATTATAAGAAAAATTGAATACTTTTATTTCATAAAATTCGGGGTCTTACATATCTAATCAAATTATCTAAAGTATTTATAATAACTTAGAATATTTTTAAAGTATTAATATTACCCTTAAATGATTTTTAAACATTTAAAATCATTTTTAAATAATTACCATTAATATTTAAATATTAATGTACTATTTAACAAAATATTAAAAGTCATTAATTATAACTTAAAATATTTTTAATTCATTTATATCCTTTTTAAATGATTTTTAAATTAATAAAACTATTTTTAAACTATTTATTTAATATAATTATTAAATAAATTTAATATCATTAATAATAAATTAATAATTATTAATATTAAATTATTAATGAAATTATCCTTTAAATATTAAAAGTTATATTTTATAACTTAAAATATTTTGAAACACTTTATTTTCATTTAAAATAATTTTTCTAATATTAAAATCATTTTTAAACTAAATTATTTAATATAATTATTAAATAACTTTAATATCATTAATAATAATTAATTAATAAAATTTACCTTTAAATATTGAAAGTTATATTTTATAACTTAAAATATTTTTAAATACCTTATTATTATTTAAAATAATTTTTAATATAATAAAATAATTTTTTAATTAAATTATTTAATTTATTTAGTAAATAACTTAATTATCATTAATAATAATTTATTAATGAATTTCATCACAAAATATTAAAAGTCATTAAAAATAACTTAAAATATTTTCTTATATCATAATGTAATTTTAAATGATTTTTCATGTATTATAATTATTTTTAAATAATTTATTTAATATTATAATTAAATAATTAAATACTTTTAATATTCTAAAAATATTAAATATTTATGAAATATATTCAAAATAATTAAATACTAATTTTCGGACCTTAAAATAATTTTTAATAATTTATTTTGTATTTTTAATAATTAAAAACTAATTTTTTATAATTATTTAATAAAAATATAATTTTTATATGTAAACTGTCACTAAAGACCACCTATAGCGACAAAATCGTCGCTATAGGTGTTCTTCGTGTTCTTCATGAAAACCCAGAACACCATGTCAGATTTCGAGTGGCTTAGTTTGACCAAGAACACTGATCAAATAAATGTGTTTCTAGGCAATCTACTGACTGGAGATTGTAGTACAAGTGCAACACTATAAGATCCAACAACAACCCAAGTCATAACATGCATAACATAGAAGATATAAGAGCCTAAAGTAGCTGTCAGAGGCTGTTCTTCATTTCTGGGTTGCCCAGAAATGAAGAACAGTTCAAGTATGCATCTTTGGGCTTCCACAACTTATGATCTAAGTGTTGTTTTTGTGATCTAAAAGTTACAGCTTGTAGAAAACATGTAACTTAAGAGATCTATCACAAAACATTACCATAACATCAACAGAATCATTAGATCCAACCTGGTCAAACCTTGTTAGAAATAAGCCCCTTTTTGTTTCTGGAAATTTCCAGAAAAGCTAAGTCAGTGCGAGTGGCCTACTTTGACCACTTGCTACAATCTACCTGATGATTATCTACACGATCTAAAGTCATGGATCTACACATGAGTTACAACAACATCAACAGAACTTGCAAAACCTGACAGATCTAGTCACACAAACATACTGTCAGACCGATCTGGGCATAATCTGGGCTGCCCAAATTTCTTTCGGTCAATGCCGGTCAGCGGTATTTGACCGTTAATAACTTTCATTCTAGACATCAAATGACCCTGATTCATTTTACAGATTAAAGACCACATTACAAGCTACACATAACAACTTAAAAACAACAAAAACCACAATCAAGCAAAGATCTGTGGTCACTGACATTCGTTGTCAGACTACAGTTGAACTTTTTTCTAGATTTTGCAAATCTTCAAATCTGGGCCTCTAGATATTATGGATTCAACATCTAGCAACCCAGATCATCATTAGACACTATAACCAACATATTTTAACACTCAATCATAACATCTAACATGTGGATGAAGATCAAATTTTCTAGGGTTAGTTTTTATACCTCACTTTGATCTTCTGATTCTGAGCTTCTGATTTTGTTATGGTGTTAGTGGGGCTTGATTATGTGACTGATATGCTACCAAATTTCGTTGGTTTTAGTGAGAAAGAGGATTGGTTGGATGTTTGAGCAAAATGAGCAAAAATGTGACTTTCTCTCTCTCCAAATCTATTTATACAAGTCTAGCATGTAATGGCTGAGCATAGAGGCTGATTGCTGGCATTTTTAATTCAATGGAGTTTCTAGAGTTGTTGAGCAACTAAAGTTTTGGCTAATTCTACAAGTAAGCTATTAAAGAATGCTCAAAAGGGTATTTTGGTCCATAGCCTTACAAATTTAAGGGAAAATCTTGTAATCTTGACAAACTCTTAGGGTTTAACCCTTAGGGTTTAATCCTAAGGTTTAGTACATAGCATTTGTAGGATTTTCAATTAGGGTTTGTAAAAAATTTAAATTTTAGTTTCTAAAATTAGAAAATTAGGGTTTATTAATTAGATTAGGTTTCTAATTAATTTATACATGAATATTAGGGTTTAATATCTCTAATTATAATTAACTTTGCTAATATAGCAATTAGGGTTTATACTTTTGGTAATTAGGGTTACCAATTTAAAAAAAATAAATTAGGGCTTAAACTATTATTTAGGGTTTTCAAAATTAGTTTAAAATCACTAATTAGGGTTTTCTATAATTAGTATTAAAATCTATAATACATAATATTAATCACATTAACACAATTTCTGACGGATCCTAAACTCCGGTTTAAGTTCCACGTTAGAATTTCTTACAATTAAAATCTTAGGGTTCTTTAATTACCAAATTAGGGTTTCTAAAAATTATTATTTCTAAATATTTAATTAGGGTTTACCTAATTAATCATTTAATACTCAACATAAATCATATAACACAGCTATATAACAGTCTTAAACTCACAATTGATTTTCAAATTAAGGTTTCCCACAGTGAAACTAGGATTTTGACAATAAACACCATAATTGACCAACCATCCTTTATACGTACATACAGTACATATTTATAGCACTGAAAAATCAAAATATAATTAATATTATATTATTATTCTCATCCATTGATAAAAATCCAAAATTAGGGTTTGGATTTCATATCTGATTTATTCTTCCATAATTAACCTTAATAATTAAGGTAAAATAAATAACTTAATAATCTGTACTAAAATTTATATAATAAAATAATTATTATAATTATTCTAAAAATCACTCCATATATTATTTGAATAATATATAACTATATTTTCATGGAAAATAATTAATAAAAATATTTCTACTATAATATTAATTATTATAAGAATATACTTTATAATAATCAATAATTCTAAAATAAAATTATTTGTAAATATTCATGTAAATATATTTTTATTTATCACATAAACACATATACATCTTATCTTGTACAAATCCTCATCCTTAAAATAAAAAAAAAATTATACGCAAAATTTCTTATTTATTTATATAGAAAATATCGGGTTGTTACATATTTGAAGGAAGTTGATTACCACTAGAAAGTTGAAACCTACATGGAAGAGAATTAATGTCATATGCCTTAAATAGAAGATTACCAAGAGATATTGGAAGACTTGCATACAAACTTATCTCTCTATTATTCTTTAGTATTTTTTCATGGTCATGTGTGGCTAAACTTCTATTTTAGGTTTTAGGAGACAAAAGTCTAATAAGTGGGTTTTATACCTATGAATCGGTTCCTAATGCAAGCTTAAAGTGTGTTAATTCTTGGTTTTAATATTTCGTTTTTACTCATTTAGTGTTATTTTGTGTTTAGGTATGGTGGAGTGGCAACTGGACTAAACGGGTGAAAGTATGGCGAAATGTGGCAAGTTTAGGACCAAAAATGGACCATTAGCAGAATCGAGGCCTGCCGGGGAGGGCTATTTACTATACAAAACCCCCGCCGGGGCAGAGGGAGGGGGTAAAATTCAACTAACAAGTTACACGCCCGCCGGGGCGGGCTCATTACATAGTAAAACCCCCGCCGGGGTGGGGGTACGGGGATCAGTCTCCTGTTCTGTCTTGAAGTGCTACAACAAACGTAAGGAATAGTGATTGGCTCAGATTAGAACTTGTTTTGGCAAGGAATTAGAGTCAGAATACATGTCTTAGTCATATATTGTACAACCAACAACAAGATTGAAGGAGGATACAAGCAATTATATCATTGAAGACAGATTTCTGAGCAAGAGCATTGGAGGAAGACTTTGAAGGCGATATCACAACAATTGCAGATTAAGGCTAGAGAGAAGGGTGGTTCTGGATTTATTCTTCTTCTTTAGTTTAATTTCTGTAATTGAGATGATGTTTACTTTATTTAATTCAGTATTTAATTCATTGACGATGAACTAAATTCTTTATTAGGCTTATAACGGATCCTTGAATGGAACGATGATTATGTAACTTTGATTTTCAGTTTAATAAGCTATTATTCAGTTTATCTATATTGATTTGTGTTTGAATTTATGAATTTCTTGATCACTAATTTTATGTGGACTTGTATGGATTCGAGAGAGGAAATACGAGTCTAGACTTAGTCAATATAGCATGTGTTCTTGAATTCTATGAATGAATGGAATCTTAATGAATGTTAGGGTAGAGATATTCCTGGCATCGCATGTAAGCGGATGGAGAACTTGAATTTAAACATTCTTTAATTTTAATTCACATAGAGATATAGTGAGTTGGTTAATTAAGGTGTTTAACTTAATTTTATCTAATTTGTGGATTTGAGTTAATACGGTATTAGTGCATCGAGAGGTGACTAGTTCTACTTGAGTGTTCTTGATTAATAAACTAGGATAGTGAATTAAACTGGAATAAGGTGTAATAATTAGAGTGATGCTTAGAGTGAAGTTGTAAGACTAATTCTCCAATATTTATTTGAAAATTCAGTTTTTAGGGTTTGTTGATTGTTCAGTAATCTTAATATTTTTACTATTTTTAGTTATAATTTTGAAATTGGATAGTTTAATAAAATTTGGATTAATAGGAAATTGGTAATTGTGAGGGTTATTTTCTAGCTAATCTCTGTGGGAACGATACTTGATTTATCGCTTTATTACTTGTTGACCATGTATACTTGCGTATTGTGCGTATATAGATTTTACCCAACAAAGTCTCAGATTATTACACTGTGAGATCTAATTGACTTTAATTGTTCAATTTATATTTTGAGTATTGATTATTCTTCTATGTTTAAATTTTATGATTGATATGTTTAATTGCTAGGATGCATACTAGTTTATTCTTCGTTAAAATCTACTTCTAAATTAGATATCAAATCTATAATTGTTTTGTCACTCTAATTTGTGAAGCAACTAAGATTAATAATTGATTGCAGATCACATGATTATTATATCTTAGGAAGAATACATAACTAAATTAAATACATCCGCTTGTGCTTGTGTTGTTTAGCTTCATTAGTTTTCTAATTCTTAAAGCTTCTACTAGATTAAACTTTTAGCGCTTGTCTAAAGTTGTTTAGTAGTTAGGGTTATTTAGGTCGTTTGTTTCTATCTAACTATAATTAAGGAAGGACACAGAAGTAATTCCAATGATGAATATTTATTCATCTAGATATTAATTGATTATGCTTGAGTCAATGATCAGTGTAAGGTTTGAGGTGAAAGTTGACTTAATCCAAGGTTTGTATTCCTGATTTATTCCGTTAGATTATTTTTTGTTATTTACGTATTAGTTTACTTTGATCAACAATATTTTAAAACCACCTCAATTTTGGTTTACATAGCATAAAACTTAGATTAATCATTCTTTGTGGGATCGGCTCGTACTTACACTACTACATAAATATTGTTCGCAGTAAGAATTTATTTTTGGTTGCCTGCGACAATACACTAAATTTTGGCGCCGTTTCCGGGGAGTGATTCTAGTTTATTTTTGTGTTTTTATGATATTTATTTCGTTTTAGCAATTTTAAGTTTTCTTAGTTTAATTGAGTTTCCTTAATTATTTATGACCAAAATTTGATCTATTAATCAAGGTGATTTAGAGTGTGATTCAGAGATAGAGAGGACTATTAACAGGTTGAGGAAGAAAGCTCGAAGGAATTTTGAAGAGAAGGAAGTTATGGTAGGAAATCGGACTTTGGAAGAGTTCGTAGCTTCGGATTTGGCTTTACAACCTTTATTTATAACATTACCTAATTTAGACGTTAATACTCATTTTGAATTAAAATATGAACTAATAAATCTTTTACCTACTTTTCATGATCTTTCAGGTGAATATCCCCACAAACAT
Source organism: Panax notoginseng (assembly GCA_016801055.1). Classification (NCBI taxonomy): domain Eukaryota; kingdom Viridiplantae; phylum Streptophyta; class Magnoliopsida; order Apiales; family Araliaceae; genus Panax; species Panax notoginseng. The sequence continues at coordinate 200,647,705 of CM029014.1, forward strand.
CTAAAGGAATTTCATATAGTATGTACAAGTATGAAACCCACTAGAATAACTGAAGAGCAAATCAAATTGAGAGTCTTTCCCTTTTCTCTGAAAGATTTAGCTAAGGATTGTCTATATTATATACCGGGTAAAATGCATAGGTTGCCCCTGAACTTTAGGTATTTTTGGGTATTGAGCCTTTTTCTTTAAGTCAACGCAAATCGAACCCCTTTCTGTTGGAAAATTTGGATATTGAGCCCTCAGGTGCCACATTGGTGTTGACATGCTGACGTGTCACACGTGGCGCCTTCGTGGCATCTCTTAAGTGGATATTTTTTAATTATTTGTCAAAAAACATGTCTTGCCCAGGATTCGAACTCAAAACCACCAATTTAAAGTTTTGGTCAAAAGACCACCTGAGCACCATAGGTCTAATTATTAAATTTACTCAAGAATTAAGTTTTATACCAAAACAATTCATTCCCCTAGCCCTACTAGATTATTAAAAGACAAAGATACCCATTAATTTAAAACACTGTTATCTCCATTGTCGTCTCTCTTATCTAAAGCTCAACAATTTCAGATCTCCAAAAGTTAGGGTTTGCTAAATCAAGAAGTGTTGCTAGTTTTTGGGATATGAAATCGCACCCTTCAAATTCCAACATTTCTCTCTTATGGAAGACGATGACGAGTTCAGATATTTGTATACATCCCTCACAACCTTTACGATTTCCTCTGCTCCTCACACGTGGCTCTGGCGACGTGATTTCCTAAGCTTTGACCCCAAAAGTTTCGATTTGAAGTGACGGCTAGGGATTTGGAGAGTGATAGTGAGGTGTAGGACTGAGCAAAAAACGGATAAAACTGAATTATCGAATCAAACCGAAATTTTTTAACCGAAATTTTTTGAGTTTTTGGTTATTTTTTATATTTCGGTTATATCCGTTTTATTTTTCGATTTTCGGTTTTGGGTTTGATTTTTGAATTTAAGGTATTCAGTTAACCGAATAATCGAACAAGTTATAAAAAAAATTAAGCTTTAAGGGTTAAAACAATAATCTTCACTCTCTGAGTCTAATGTCTTAGGACTCATCATCAGTCTCAGTCATCTTCTTAATGGTCGATTACTCGATCATATATTCATACCCTACCAAAACTCTCAGATCTAAGATCTCAAATCTCAAAACTCAAAACTCAAAACTCTCTGTTCTTTCATCCCTCACTCCACTGTAACCCAAACCTCACTCTACCGGATCTCTCACTCTCTTTCTCGTTGATTTCCTAGTTACTTTATTGAAGTCCACAACCCTGCCCTCCACACTCTATCCGAATCCTCTTCGCTTCTGGCCTTATGCTCATCTCTGGTACAAAAATCTTGTTCTTGTTTATCAAATACTCTTGAAACTCAATATTCCCATTATGGGTGTGTGGGTTACTTTTTCTCATGCTCTTTCAATTAATGTAAGCTGGTAATCCTTTGGTTTTTTTTAATTGGGTCTTAATTTACTTCCTCTGTTTTTAAGAGTATTCTTGAGCTTTTATGTAAGACCCCGAATTTTACGAAATGAAAGTATTCAATTTTCTGATAATTGTTATTCTATTTAGTAAATAGTTAAATTGATAAAAGGTTAAAGTTAAGGGTGATATTTAAAAATTTTGTAAAGTAAGCAAGTTGATATAAAATATTCGTTTGGTCGGGGAATATTATTTTTGTCAGGAAATATCCGTACGACGACACCATCATTGGTGGATCCCACAATGGAAGTATTGTCGTAGTTAGAAAATGACAGAAATATCTTTTATAAAAATAATGTCGCCATTAAATTGTTGAAATACCCGTGGTAAAAGTATAGTAATACGCGTGGTTACATAGTAGCACACGGTATTGATTATTGATGCTTACGTGAGAAGTTACTCAGTTATACTCAATTATTGCTACAGTAATTGCTGCACAATATCTCTCATATTATTGATTCAATTATTGTCATAGTATCATCTTCATAATATTTATTATTATTAAATCAATAATTGAGACGACAAAGTTATTCAAATTATTATTTGCAATATTGACGATGTCTAGAAAGTTCTGTCGAGGAGAGGTTTGGTCACCTAATTGCGCGCCAATAGGGAGAAATCCTTATCTGAAAGCTCCCTCTTTCCTGGGAATGATCTTGTTGTTAAATATTGTGAGTTATAATATTAATGATGAATAAGTTCGTATTGATTAAAGATGAAATTGATATTTTTATTGTGTTAAGATTATTAGTGTTAATGGAAATCGACATCTATTTCGATAATAATTGATGTCTGGAGGTTATATTAACTAATCGGGTAATTAATCGGATAAATGAGCAATTAATTGCTATTAATTCACATGCTTATAACTATTTGTTCATATGTGTGTACTGTGACGCCCCCAAATTCGGGTATCTTCCAACCCGACATATGGTGCTACACGGTGCTACAGTTCACACATACATTAAATTAAAAAGCCTCAAAAGAACGAATATGTCTTATATATATTCCAAAATAATATTACCATTCCCCAGGTTCTTAATAACCATTACATTTGTCCTAGTCATAATATCAAATAATAACATCATTCACCTATACTATTACAAAGGAACTCTATAGGTTCGCCTTAGCCTTCCTTTTATCTTTACCAGATCCTTCGGTCCATTCGGTCTTAGCTACATTCATATGGTTTAAGCAAGAGTGAGCATAACTAGCTCAGCAAGTATGACAATTCCATTTAAACAGTATGCTTGAAACATAGGAATCATATATCTTTAATAACTGAACAATAGTTATGAAGTACTATCGATAATTCAAAATAGCACTTCTCTTTTCTTTAAAACATTTCACAATGAATAGTAAAATATCAATTCCGGTCCAAAACCTTGAGCATTTCATACTTTCTTTAAAAAGGACAACCCGACACCAAGTCCGTAAGTTCGACATTACTTACGAGCACGTCTAGGTGATCAGCCTATAGTACTCTATGTTGTACAACACTACTTTCTTTAAACGTATGCACGTTTAAGTTTTGGCAACCTCACTTGCCTGTCTTTTGATGACAAAACATTTGTTTAACATACTCAGTCTTCATTTGAAAACCACACCAAAATAGTTTGGCAAAACATTGACAACAGTTCAATAGATTATAAAAAATCTAAATATCTTAAGTCTAGCCGAAAGAATTGGCTTCGACTTCATCATACATCAATTCATGCGTAAGATACATGAATCACAAGACTTGTCCATATTGAACATAGACAAGGGTTTAGAACACTTGCCTTTAGCGTCTGCTACGGTTACTATACTTTCCCTTTGAGTATTTAAGGTCTCTACAATACATAACCACATAACGTAACATATTAGGTCATGAACAAAAATACATGGTTCCTAATGTATCTTACCCTTCTTCTCAATCTAATCATGCCTTCGATTGTTTATCATTGGTTTCGGTTTACTGTTATGATTTACACCATTCTTACGTTTGCGTTCGAGTAAGTTATTTCCAATCTTTAGTGTATTACTTAAGGTTTAGACATTTTAAATAATGTCATTTTAGGTTTTAGTTCATTACTAAACAATCAGCTTCCTTCTATCTTCATAAGCCTTCATTACTGTGCAAAACCCTAGTGCTAGCACTGCGGCGCCAGCTTCCCTTCCTTGTTCCACGCCGTGACTCCAATCTCCAGTGGCTTTCACCCGGACTCGGCGCTGCGGCGCCAACTATAGCTCAAAATGCCGCGCTGCAGCGCGAAACTTCAGTATGTCATGGGCACGGGTTGGCGCTGCAACACCACATATTTGCCTTGGACTGGCGCCGTGGCGCCAACTCTGTGCACCAGATACTTTGACAGTTTTTTCTACTTTGCGAACTTCTCGGACTCCAAATTTGATCATTTTAAGTCCGAATTAGCTCATTCAAAAGTCATTAGCTCACAAATCACATACTCTAAGTGTTCATGAAAGAATTTTCCATTTTCGAATCCGTTAACTCGAAATTCACCTTTTAGTTCATTTTAACAAAAACGGTAAACGTCCGTGAACGTTCAACGCTTGTTTCTTCGTTCTAAGTCGGAATTCGGTCATTTTTAAGTCCGCAACTCTATAATGCCAAATGAGACTTATCCCCATCGAAAACCAACGTTTCTGAGCTCAATGTCAAAATTTGACTTCCATTCCGAGAATTTCACGATTTCGACAATCATCGTCTAATCTCGCGAATTCCAGCATAACTTCGTTACTTAAGATTTGTTCATTGTTTCAAATGGATTCATTCCATTAGACTAAGATCTTAACCAAGTATATTTCATTACCTCATATACATGATAAGTTCTTACTTGTTTTTCATGAGTTCATAACTTAATTAAGTACAAATTACTTGTTCATGGCTTATTAAGGTTTAAGTCCTTTGATTAGCCTACTTATTACTTCTTAGCATACATGTCTATCAATCAACACTTCTCCATCAACCTACAATTGAAGAGATGGAAGATTAATAGTCTAGGATCATTACCTTTCAAGTTCAACTTTGATCTTCTTCTTCAACTATGAAAGACTAGCTTTTCTAGCTTTTTCTCTCTAACCAATAAGCACTTATAATGTTGGTGGAAATCTAACAAGTAAATAATGAGCTAGCAAGCTTCTATTATATAGGAAATCCAAAGTTAGGGTAGTTTAGTTAATAAACCATCCCACTTCCTTAATTCCACCTCCTTAATCACCTCCTTACTATTCATTACTTAACCATCAAGTTTACTTGGTCATCACAACTCTTATCTTTTGCTTGGCCACCAAGATCACCCATGTGATTATGGGGCCCACATGGGTTGCCCCATGGGTCATTTTTACCCATTGGATCGATCCACGAATCTGGTTCTTAAGTTGGGCTTTAAGTTCAATTAACTTAACTTGTGCTTTGGGCTTGCATTAACAAACCTTTGGGCTTTAGCATTACTTACACTTGGGCTTGCACATTAATCCCTATTGGACTTTACAGTTCCTACACAATCCACCAAGTTCAATACATTTGAATTAAAAGCCTTATAACGTATAATTTACGTATTATTCTCGTATTCGAACTCGTATACTCATCCATTATATATGACATACCATCATTCATACATACTCGTATAATACCTCGTATCATACTCGTATTCATTACCTCGGACAATACTTACGTATCATACGATCATCGTTTACTAGTTAATGTTTCACTTTCCCTAACATTTTCGAATTAAGTCCGCAGGCGAAAAACTACGTTTGCCATACTCGAATTATTATTACATAATCCATCTTACCTTAATATTCTATCATTACGTATTTCTCAGAAGTTCAAAAATAATTCCCGAGTAGAAATTAGTGAACAGTATATTTTGAAAAATTTCTCGAAAAGCTTTTATTTTCGTCTTGGAAATTCAAACACTTTAATTCCTTCACGTAGCCAAAATACTACGACGTTCCGACATATCTAGGTTATAGAATGACATTCATCTTGCTAACACATAATAATAACAAATAATATAATTTTATTCATTATTTAATTAAATAAAATTATTTTACAATAAATTCGAATTTCTCAGTCGTTACATGTACTATTGATTCATATGCATGTACTATTAGTGTGACGCCCCCAAATCCAGGTTCCTTCAAACCTCAGATTCGGTCCGCCACGATACTACTATCATCAAACTATTTATATATATTATTCATAACTTAATGAATATAACTTTGCTTATTACAATTTAGAATATAAATTCTCTCCATTTCCAAGATCTGTATAATGACCCCAAACTTTTATAAGTTTCTAATCTTGGTCATTTACCATTCCTGACTTATATCATATTAAATGTTATAAAAATATGCGGAATAATTTAAACTTTTTTAATCTCCTTAAAAAATAAATCTTTTATTGATATTTTAACTTAAATCAATTACATAACCTTGAATCAAATTATATTATGATTCAATCTATTCGAATTACTGTATAAACTTTTACATCTAGATTCAAATTCCTCTATGTATAACATAATATAACTTAACATGTATTACACATCATACCTACTATCTTGTACATCTCCTAGAACCTAAACATGGTTCAAGAGTATATATGTAAATAAATGAATCAATCTCCTTTGATACTATTGAACTATATCAATCATGTAGCACAAAATCTTTACCGTAAGTCCTTAACCTGCAAAAGTGGTTATTTGCAAGGGTGAGCTCGACAGCCTAGCAATTCTAACAGTTTTCATACAGCACATAGCATATAATAGCATATTCAGTTCATGCATTCATAATCAATTAATATTAACTATGCATGTTACTTCACACATAACATGCATAGAAATTTACTTCACAAGCATATCATCAAAGATCAACTTTCAAATTTCATACATAGCTAATATGCATTTCATATATATACATCAACATTCTGATAGCATAATATAGCTCAACTAACAGTTATAGAATTCATATATCAAATAGGAACTGAAAGACTTACCTGATTCGTAGTTTATCAACTACGACTTAACTGCTTAAAGTTTATCTGCACTGCGTGTATTCCTACACAGTTATATATTCATGAATTCATATCCATTAGTCATACATTTTACATGCTCTTAATATAATAATAAATATTACATCATTTCCTAACTAGGTTTGTAAAACATTCATTTCACTTTCTCATCATACTCTTAGAATAGCTAGGCATGTATAAGTATACTTTAACCATCCATACTTGACATCAAATAGGTTGTGGTCTATTTTCAAGTTCACATTCAAACTACTTAGCTCCATAATCATTTATTTCAATCAATAAGGCTTAACAACTTTCTTGAACAAGATTCGATGTTATAAGCTTTTAAACCATATATTAGTACTAGTAAGCCTCTAATAGCATGCTCACATGTATCTATCTCATTTACATAGACATAGCATAGTTCATACTTTTAAAACATACTTAAATAATTTATGTCATGCTTGACTAGTTGAGTGCACATATCATTCATGTTCTAATACTTAGTTTACAAAAGATAATGGAGTTTGTCTTTGAAATCATTTTATCATGAATGATGTAATATAACACATTTAAGACAACTTTTAAAACTCTTATCATAAGTAATTAAGTCATGATAACATCTTCTCAAGTTCTGAACCTACCTCATGTAGCATTCATGCACCTTAGTTCTATTATATCAAGTTTCTCTTGAAAATTTCTCTAACACAAGGTCTAACAAGTTTGATCATGAACAAGACACTATAAACACCATATCATACTCATTTATATTTGAACTCAATCATGTATATAAACCACTAAGTTCAGAACTTATAGAGCATAAGTTTCTACAAGGCTTGTTTTTTAAAATCTTTAAGTTTCTTTTCAAAATACATACTAAGTCATGCTAATGCTTTCTATTATGAGCAAGGAAATTTTATATGTCATGTATAATATCATGCATTTTCATGTTACATCACTTAGAATAACATATTCCATCGTCGGGAGCACAATACTTGCATATGTGCTCGTTCGACGCCCTCCGATCGCCTTCAAATACGTAACAATCATAAAGATGACTCTTTTGACCCTTCCTAAAGACCTCAAATTGAAAACCTTAAAGAACAAAAGTTGTAGGTATATTCGTCCTCATTTCGGATCATAGTGAATCACCTCAATCGGAGTTCGTATGAAAAAGTTATGGCCGTTTTAGTAAAACATGTCCTGTCAGATTTTTCTCAACATCTGCACATTAGACCACCCCCCCGCCGGGGAGGGGGTTTTGCCTTAGAAATAGCCCACCGGGGCGGGCCTAGCTGCTGTAACTCAAAATTTCCTACCCTGTTATGAACTATTATGCCAAAATTTCTTTCTAACATTCATAATTTAAGTTATACATGTCCAAATTTGTTCATTTTCGATTCTATGGGTTTGTATGTGAGACCCCAGATTTTATGAATAAATATTTAATTTTTTTTCGAAATATTTTTTTTATATTATGGTGTGGATTTGATATAATAGTTATGGGTAGTATTTATAAATTTTGCAAAGTATGCAAGTTGTCATATTATATTCGTTTGGTCGGGAAATATTCTTTTTGTCGGGAAATGTTCGTACAACGACACAATCATTGGTGGACCCCACAACAGAATTATTGTCGGATTGAGAAAACGACAAAAATATTTTATTAAAAATAACGGCGGAAGTTTTACCATTGTTACTGTTGAACTACTCGGTAGTAAAAGTACAGTAATACGTGTGGTTGTATAGTAGCACACGGTATTGATTATTAATGCTTATGTGAGAAGTCACTCAGTTTGATTCAATTATTGTCAGTTAATAATATGAATTATTTAGCGATAATGAAGTTTTGTTTTATTCGTATTATTAACGTAATAAAACAGAAACATCTTTTTATATAAAACAGAATACTTTATTAAAGTTATTCTATAAATAGAATATATTATATTTTATTTAAAAGATTTTTCTTTAAATATGGACCGTCAGATTAAAGTAATTAATCTGGACCGTTCATGGATTAGTTACTATGCATTCTATTTTTCTATAAATAGCAGCTCATTCCTTCATTATTTCTTACGAATTCACTGAACTCTAGAGAGAGAAACTATAGAGAGAAACTACAGAGAGAGAGAAGAAGAGTATTCTGCTACTTAACTACTTCCTTATTTCAGCTCTTCTTTAAAACGGTAAGGGGTGTTATTCTTTCTTATTCATGAAGAGAACTGTTGTTATTCCATTTCTTATTATTCTGTTGGAATAACCTGTATACGTGGTCTACCCTATACTTGGTGACATTCTTCTATTATTCTGTTGGAACATCCTGTCTGTGTGTTTTACACCGGACCTGGTTCCGTTTTTATTATTATTCTGTTGGAACATCCTGTCTGTGTGTTTTACACCGGACCTGGTTCCGTTTTTATTATTATTCTGTTGGAACATCCTGTCTGTGTGTTTTACACCGGACCTGGTTCCATTATTTATTATTCTGTCGAAATATCCTGTCTGTGTGTTTTACACCGGACCTGGTTCCATTATTTATTATTCTGTCGGAATATCCTGTCTGTGTGTTTTACACCGGACCTGGTTCCATTATTTATTATTCTGTCGGAATATCCTGTCTGTGCGTTTACGCCGGACCTGGTTCCATTATTTATTATTCTGTTGGATTAACCTGTTTGTGCGGTCTATCGCATGCATGGTGATTTCTTTTGTTATTCCATTCTTTATTGTACTCAATTGGTTAAGTTTTGACTTCTATACTCCATGAAATTTGTGGAATATCCTTGATAATTGCGTTTCATCCAGTATCTTTTCATGAAAATATTCTTCTAAGTATTCTTGAATTTTACTCCACAAAGCAGTATCATGTTGACAATTTGGACGTTATTAATTCCTGGATAAATTAATTCTTGAACTTGTTTTATTGAATTCTTATATCATTGTCATCATCCTCATGTTTATAAAATGTTGAAAGTCATCTGTGGCCTGTAGTGCATAGATGGACTTGGTATGATTATGACCAGGGATTATTCGGTATAATCATGACCGTAATGTTACAAATGATGTGGTAAAAGTCCTCATTGGCCCGTAGTGCATTGATGGACAGTTGTTGGCATGATCATGACCATTAATGAATATACGAATATCCTTGGCCGTAGTGCAGGGGTGATTCGATGATGTGGATTATTTTATTAAGCTGAGTCTCAGCAATCACAGTGTTGAAAAACTTTTTAAATCATAAAAGATAGTAGAGTTTATTTTCTACTTGACTCTTTTAATGGATTGCTTTTTCCGCTGCAGTTAAACTTGATGTCTATTATATTTTATCAGTTTAACATTGTTGAAGGCTAATGATAATTTATTCTGCATTATCTTAGTCATAATATTTCTTACTGGGCTAGTTGAGCTCACCCTTTCTTTCACTGTTCTCTTCAGGAAATGAGAACGTAGCTGGGGGCAAGTCAGGGAACGGAGTGATGGTCCGAATGATAATATTAGTTAGTAGTCCTCACTATTCTATGTAATAGTGTGTTAATAAATGTAATGAGGACTCCTTTTGAGTATGAATACTCTCTAGAAGATAATATTTGTATTCAAACTCACAGTTTATGTTTTGTCGTATTGTACACGACAGTTGTATTAGTAAGTTGTATTTGTATTCTGTACTTTGTATCTGACGACCCAAGATGGGTGATGTATACCTAATTTTGGGGGCCACAGTTGGTATCAGAGCTTAGGGATATGATCCCTGGCTAGGATGTGAGAATAGAACTAGGAGGGGAGAGACAGGGAATTCCTTCGCTAGTATGACCTACCTAAGTTTATTTGCATGGTATTTAATTGGTCGGTCATAATATAAGGATAATATATGACATATCAATTAACTTTTATTTTGTGGCAGTATCTGAAAATGACATTTGAGAATGTTGAGAATAGCAATGGAGCACAGGCGACTGTTGATTCACCACATATCAATAATCAGGATAATGTGCATCAGGAAGGTGACAATCCTCATGCAAACAACAACACTGACCAGATGATGAATGATGGAATGTTCAGAAACTTTATGCAGTTCATGCAACAGCAGGCGAGAGTGGCTCATGTCCAAAATATAGGTAGAAACACTGAAAACTCTCGGACGGTCACCGCTAAACAGTTCAAGGAGCTGGGACCACCAGAGTTTAAGGGAGAGCCAAAACCGCTTATAGCGGAAACATGGATAAAGCAGATTACCAAGATATTTGATGTCTTGGGATGCTCTGAGGAGTAAAAGGTTCCCTTTGCCGCCTTTATGTTGCGAGGAGAGGCAGATTACTGGTGGGAATCGATTAAGCGTACTCAACCTGCCGCACTGAAGATGTCTTAGGAGAAGTTTCAAGAGCTGTTCAACGACAAATACTTTCCTGAAAGTATTCGTCACATGAAGGAGGTAGAATTTATCAAGTTGGAGCAAAACAACATGACCGTGTCGCAGTACGAAGCCAAGTTTGCTGAGTTGTCCCGGTTTGCGTCCCACTTGGTGGATAATGAAGAGCGAATGACGCGAATGTTTTTGCGAGGTTTGAAACCTGAGATACGTCAACATCTTATTTCTCATAAACTGTGTTTGTATTCAGATGTTGTGAATAGGGATCAGTTAGTGGAGTGCGATAACGAGTCAACGCAACCAAAATAGAGCAGTCGACAAAATGATAATACCAGTGAGAGCAGTCATCGAAGTGGTGACAACAAGCGTGGAGGGAATCAACAGGCCAGAAATGGTAACCACTTCGGTGGTAATCAGGGCCAAAATAATAAGAATGGTCATTTCAAGAAGAGAAGATTCAACAATGATGGAAAGACGCCAGCACCAGCACCCACACCCGTTGTTAAGGAAGGAGAACGACCACCTATCATATGTTTCAAATGCGGAGGGGAGGGGCACATCAGTCCAAACTGCGCGATGCCGTCTAAAGCATGCTATAATTGTGGAAGAGAAGGTCACTTAGCACGATTTTGTCGTTCACCGAAGACAAGTTCAGATAGGATGGAGGCACCAAAGACCGTCCCAGAAAAGCCAAAGCCAGTAGTTTAAGAGAGAGCGTTTTTTTTCGTGACGAGGAACCTGAATAAAATTATCACGGGTATGTTAGTCATAAACTCTTGCGAAGTCTATACCGTGTTAGATACCGGTTCTACTCACTCTTTTATTTCACCTAGTTGTGTTCAATATTTGAACTTAACTCCGGAGAAGTTAGACTTTGATTTCTCTGTTGAAATTCCGTTGGGAGAAACCTTTGTTACCTCCACTATTTATAAATCTTGTTCAAATCAACACTTTCACGTTACCTGTTGATCTTATCTCTTTGAAAATACTTGCATTGATGTGATTTTTGGAAACGATTGGTTAACTGCTCATCATGCTTTTCGTAAGGTTGTTAGCTTTCATATTCCTAACCAACCTATTATGCGAATTCAAGTAACCAAACCACTAAAGTCAATCATTGTCATATCAAGCCATAAGTAAAAATCCCCGTTCCTTTCGTTGTTGACTTCCTGGTGTGGAATGCACCGAAGCTAGACTTTCCGTAGGAGACGTTGTAAATGACGATGGCAAGTTGATAGGTATCAATGTAACGTGTTATCCAAGTCTTGGATGAGGGTCACAGTTTTGAACGATATTTCTATTGTTAATAAATTTCTTGACGTATTCTTGAAGACTTCTTAGTCTACCCCAGAGCGTAAAATTGAATTTTGTATTGACCCCAGTACAAAACTCATTTCTTAAACCCTCAAATATTTCTTCAACTAAAACGAACGTATTATGCGCCAACGACGTTGGCTCGAGCTGTTGAAGATTACGATCGTAACATCGTGGAAAAGTGAACGTGGTAGCTGACGCGTTGTGTAGAAGATCGTATATGGTTACAAGTGCGAATATACGAACCCACGTGAAGATAACGAATATACGATTAAAATCGACTTTAATCGATAAAGTTAAAGCTGCTTAACCTACATACTCAGAGCTGATAAATGTGAAGAAGAAGGTTCAAGAGGGCATTATTCTAGAAGCAAGAATCGACGAAGAGAGGAAATCTCAACTCTCGATTTAATTGGCCCATTTGAAATCCTCGATGAAGTAGGAACTGTGGCCTATAGACTCGTTTTACCGCCAAGTATGTTGCGTGTTCAGAATATTTTTTTTACGTATCGATGTTACGGACGACCCGAACCACATTATTAATTTAGAACCGGACGAGATAGGAAAAGATTTAACGTATGAGAAGATACGTGTTAACATCTTGGATAAGAAGGATCATATTCGATGCTTAAAGGTTATACCTCAAGAGTTAGAATTTGAAGTGAAGTCAAGGTATCCTCACATGTTCGGCATACCAAGTACGTACGTAAATTTCGAGGGCGAAATTCTATAAGGAGGGGAGATTGTGAGACCCCAGATTTTATGAATAAATATTTAATTTTTTTTCGAAATATTTTTTTTATATTATGGTGTGGATTTGATATAATAGTTATGGGTAGTATTTATAAATTTTGCAAAGTATGCAAGTTGTCATATTATATTCGTTTGGTCGGAAAATATTCTTTTTGTCGGGGAATGTTCGTACAACGACACAATCATTGGTGGACCCCACAACGGAATTATTGTCGGATTGAAAAAACGACAAAAATATTTTATTAAAAATAACGGCGGAAGTTTTACCATTGTTACTGTTGAACTACTCGGTAGTAAAAGTACAGTAATACGTGTGGTTGCATAGTAGCACACGGTATTGATTATTAATGCTTATGTGAGAAGTCACTCAGTTTGATTCAATTATTGTCAGTTAATAATATGAATTATTTAGCGATAATGACGTTTTGTTTTATTCGTATTATTAACGTAATAAAACAGAAACATCTTTTTATATAAAACAGAATACTTTATTAAAGTTATTCTATAAATAGAATATATTATATTTTATTTAAAAGATTTTTCTTTAAATATGGACCGTCAGATTAAAGTAATTAATCTGGACCGTTCATGGATTAGTTACTATGCATTCTATTTTTCTATAAATAGCAGCTCATTCCTTCATTATTTCTTACGAATTCACTGAACTCTAGAGAGAGAAACTATAGAGAGAAACTACAGAGAGAGAGAAGAAGAGTATTCTGCTACTTAACTACTTCCTTATTTCAGCTCTTCTTTAAAACGGTAAGGGGTGTTATTCTTTCTTATTCATGAAGAGAACTGTTGTTATTCCATTTCTTATTATTCTGTTGGAATAACCTGTATACGTGGTCTACCCTATACTTGGTGACATTCTTCTATTATTCTGTTGGAACATCCTGTCTGTGTGTTTTACACCGGACCTGGTTCCGTTTTTATTATTATTCTGTTGGAACATCCTGTCTGTGTGTTTTACACCGGACCTGGTTCCGTTTTTATTATTATTCTGTTGGAACATCCTGTCTGTGTGTTTTACACCGGACCTGGTTCCATTATTTATTATTCTGTCGGAATATCCTGTCTGTGTGTTTTACACCGGACCTGGTTCCATTATTTATTATTCTGTCGGAATATCCTGTCTGTGTGTTTTACACCGGACCTGGTTCCATTATTTATTATTCTGTCGGAATATCCTGTCTGTGCGTTTACGCTGGACCTGGTTCCATTATTTATTATTCTGTTGGATTAACCTGTTTGTGCGGTCTATCGCATGCATGGTGATTTCTTTTGTTATTCCATTCTTTATTGTACTCAATTGGTTAAGTTTTGACTTCTATACTCCATGAAATTTGTGGAATATCCTTGATAATTGCGTTTCATCCAGTATCTTTTCATGAAAATATTCTTCTAAGTATTCTTGAATTTTACTCCACAAAGCAGTATCATGTTGACAATTTGGACGCTATTAATTCCTGGATAAATTAATTCTTGAACTTGTTTTATTGAATTCTTATATCATTGTCATCATCCTCATGTTTATAAAATGTTGAAAGTCAACTGTGGCCTGTAGTGCATAGATGGACTTGGTATGATTATGACCAGGGATTATTCGGTATAATCATGACCGTAATGTTACAAATGATGTGGTAAAAGTCCTCATTGGCCCGTAGTGCATTGATGGACAGTTGTTGGCATGATCATGACCATTAATGAATATACGAATATCCTTGGCCGTAGTGCAGGGGTGATTCGATGATGTGGATTATTTTATTAAGCTGAGTCTCAGCGATCACAGTGTTGAAAAACTTTTTAAATCATAAAAGATAGTAGAGTTTATTTTCTACTTGACTCTTTTAATGGATTGCTTTTTTCGCTGTAGTTAAACTTGATGTCTATTATATTTTATCAGTTTAACATTGTTGAAGGCTAATGATAATTTATTCTGCATTATCTTAGTCATAATATTTCTTACTGGGCTAGTTGAGCTCACCCTTTCTTTCACTGTTCTCTTCAGGAAATGAGAACGTAGCTGGGGGCAAGTCAGGGAACGGAGTGATGGTCCGAATGATAATATTAGTTAGTAGTCCTCACTATTCTATGTAATAGTGTGTTAATAAATGTAATGAGGACTCCTTTTGAGTATGAATACTCTCTAGAAGATAATATTTGTATTCAAACTCACAGTTTATGTTTTGTAGTATTGTACACGACAGTTGTATTAGTAAGTTGTATTTGTATTCTGTACTTTGTATTTGACGACCCAAGATGGGTGATGTATACCTAATTTTGGGGGCGTCACATTGTAACTCATAAAACTACAACATACCAAATACCCATCAACTAACATAAATATTAACTAACCCAAATATGAATTTACAACTCATGTTCATACTAATTGTTCATGTTTTGACAATTTAGCGAATTCGTTAACTACGAATTCGTTTCTCAACCAAATTGGTTCGTTTAACTTCCGTTGTTTTCGCATTTGACTATATTAACAATATCTAACAATAATTTACAGATTCTATCATGCTATAACCATAAATTTTCCAACTCAAAATAAGTATTTTTAACACTTTTCTAAGAACTTTGCAAAACTTGAATTTAAGAACATAGTTTAAGAATTATACCTCTTGAAGCTAAATTGAAAATCCATGAATCTTAACTTCTGATTTCTCCCAACTTTTCAAACACTCACTCACTAAAGTTCTTAAAATTTCAAATGGGAAGAATGAAGAAAGGGGTCTCTATTTATAGAAGAGCCATGGACCAAGTTTGGGTTTTGGTCCATGAATCAAACCAAAGAAAGAAGGAAGAAGCTATTGGATATAGAGGAGTTGGTCACCAACCTCCTCTTCCTCCATCACTCCCTTCATTATTTGGAAGCTATGAGTTTGAGAAGAAGAAGCAAGCTAGACTAGCCTTTTTATATTTCACGTGAATGAAAAATGACACACAATTTGGGACACTCCCTTCTAATACTCAACACTTCATATTATTAATAGCATATATGGGTTTATTTGATATTTGTCCCCAAATGTGCATACATATACACCCACTCACATAGTATTATATAATCCATGTACATTGGTTTATTAGTATTTTAATTAGGCTAATTATAAAATAGTTGGATATTCTCAATCCATCATTTTCCATAAAATTTATCATCTCAAATATACCCAATTATTATATTGATAATTAATATCAATTATTTATTAACTCCTCATTTATTTTCCTATTAAATCCCCATTTGATTTAACTTCCCTAGTTATGCCACACAAGACATAATTATGTGAACTTAGTAATTAATAGTCCATAAGCTTATAATAATATAATCTCACAAAATAATATTATTCTCAATATTACATCTTATAACATGGTCATGGAAGTGATCTATTGCACCATGTTATATTTTATTATCTCACTTGTACATAATGCTAACATACAAGCCTTTATACATATATATTCAACTACTTCCTATATTATATAGTTACCATTGAAGTGTCACACTTCAATGCATATCATATAGATGTAGCTACTATATAATATAACATCATTGCACATACAAATTAATTTCTTCAATCATTCATTCATTAAATTATTTAATGAATGCTTATTCCATCACTTTGCCACACTAGGCATATCTCACAAGCTCACATTAAGCTTATCCTTATTCTAATTACTTATTTATTTCCCACCATATTACTTTTTATAACATGTTCAATTTACATCGAACTATTATATCACAAGGTTCACATATATAAATATATCATGAATGGAGATATTTAAATATTCTTTATAACATTCGCGATAATATAATAACTAAAGTTATTTAGTAAATTAACATAACTTAGTTTTTTTTTAACTTTAACCCTCTTGAAAATACATTACTATAATCAAAATTATGTATTTCGCTATAACCTAACATACGATATTTTTATCATGTTTTCTCTGAATATAGGAACTAATCATAATAAAACGATTTACTCATTTTCTCAAGATATTATTCTTAATATAATATCTTTGTATTATTAAAATATTTACATGCACGATACACGTACACACTATATATAGAAAATAAGTTTATTTCCTATTATGATAAATTGTTTCCATCAACTTATATAGCAAATATGTTTTAATATATTTATCATATTACTCAATCACACATATTACCTCGTACAAAGCTATATAAGGTAATATCAAAATAACATTTCCCCTTTTATTAAAATAATCAAATGCTAGAATTTATTTTAATATCCTTTAGTAAAAATATACTATAATTATTTCTCTTTCCTTTCTATAGATTGTCTCAACACAATTTTTTTAATCTATACATTTAACAATATCTCAATATTAATTAATAAATCTCTAACCAATATTTATCGATTTTCTTCTCTCATCAACAACGTATATATATACAAGTCTAAACCTAGCACACATCGAGTCTTTAATAGTATTCAATATAGTACACTAAGTGGTTTTCCACAAACAACCAACAAATTAGTTTCTGTCTCGTCTACCCTGTTTTCACAGTGAGTTGGATCAGTTACTAATTCATATATACCTCCGCTCTCTGAAGGAATTGTTTAGCTCAGCTCCTACACATCCACTATTAAAGGGTGCGGTTGCACTGCCTTAGACTTGATACTTACTTGTACATACTCAAGAAATTGGTGATTATCAAAGATATTTAACGTCACCAACTTACTATGATAAAATAATTTCACATAAATTATTTAATATCGATATATAGATTTCTATCTATCTTCTTTACTTCAAATAACTCGCCTCTCCAATAAACAACAAATATATAATAAAAATATGCTTATTAAACACAGAAATCACTTATTGCATAGTTTATATTATCTCATGCAACACCATTCCACATACCTCACAACATATACATACATTCTTATTCGAACCATTCTCATGCCTTAAGAATTTTATTTACTCAATTCTTATTTTAATAATTTCTAAAAATTCGGGTTCTTACAATTAGGGGTGGTGGTGCAAGATTGATAATACTTGCATGATTAAATTAAAAATGAAAGAAAAGATGAAGGTATTATACTGTAATATTTCGAGCCCCAAAACGTGCAATTATCGAAACTATATTTTTCTATAAATAGAAGCTCATTATTCTTTCATTCTCACGAATTCACTAAGACTCACAAGAGCAATTATAGAGAGAGAAGCTATAGAGAGAGAAGCTATAGAAAGAAAGAAGAAGAGAAGTCTGCTACTTCACTATTCCAGTATCCAGTCTTCTTCTGAGGTAAGAGATATTATTTTTGTTCAGTATTCAGAAGGAATAATATTTCTTCCATACTCTGTAGTATGTGAGTAATATTATTTCATCTTGTATTCATGATTATACCCATATTTTGTTAAAGTATTGCTTCTATACTCCGTGAAATTAGTAGAATATCCTTAAAATTTGCGCTTCATCTAGTATCGTTTCACAAGGATATTTTCTGCACATTCTTGTTAAATTTTAAGCTTTTCATGCCGGAGTACTGTCCATGAGTACTATTCATTTATACGATACTATTCATAAAAGTACTATTCACTGGTACTATTCACAAAGTACTATTCATAAAATACTATTCATGAAGTACTATTCACGCGGTACTATTCCCGAAGTACTATTTACATGGTACTATTCACGGGGTACTATTCACCCAAAAAATATATTTCTTTTTTATCCAAATTATTTTTGATACATGAATATTATTCTTGAATTTTACTCCACAAAGCATTATCATGTTGACAATTTTGATATTTTTAAACTCTGGATAAATTTAAAGTCCTTAATATTTATCCTTGATTTCGTTTGATTAATGCTTATATCATTGTCATCATCCTTATGCTTATATTGCAATGAAAGTCATCTGTGGCTTACGTGCATAGATGGACTGTTGATTGGTATGATTATGACCAGGGATTATTCGGTATAATCATGATCGTAATGTTACAAATGATATGGTAAAAGTCCTCATTGGCCCGTAGTGCATTAATGGACATATGTTGGTATGATCATAACCATGCGATCTCTTCGGCCAAGGGTGCAAAGATGAATTGTTGTTTGACATGATCATGACCATTGGTGAAAACACGAATATCTTTGGTCCGTAGTGCATGGATAATTCGTGATCGTGATACTAATGAATATCCTTGGCCCGTAGTGCATGGATAATTCATGGATGTGATACTAACGAATATCCTTGGCTGTAGTGCATGGATAATTTGGTGATGTATTGAGCTGAGTATCAGCGATAAAATATTGATAATAAACTTTTAATTCGTAGAAGATAGTAGATATCATGCTCTACTTGACTCTTCTAAAATACAGTTGTATGTCTTTGGCCTGTAGTGCAAAGATAAACTGTTAATGAATATCTTTGGCCCGTAATGCAAAGATGAATTCATTAGTATGATTATGAATAGGAACTGTGATTTGGTATAACCATGATCTTTGATGTTTCAGGTAAAGACTGGTGATGAAAATTATCTTCGTCGTGGGTGCGAAGAGAAATTTAGAATCACAATTATGATTATGAGTTATTCATTTGATTGTGGACAGGAACTGTTGATTGATGTTACAGGGATAAAACATTGTTGGTGGACTTTTAACATGAATAAGATAATAGACTTTATGGTCTATTTGACTCTTCTAATGGATTGCTCGTTTCGCTGCCACTATAGTTGAAAAGTTTTATCATCTACCATATATTCTAAATCTCTGATTTATTACTGACGAAGGTTATTGATAATTTAATTATATTTAGTCATGATATTCTTTACTGGGCTCGTTGTGCTCACCCTTTTGCTTCACAATTCCTTTCAGGTAATAAGAGTGTAGCTGGGTCGAACGGGGGTAACAGAGGAATAGAACGATGGTCTATAGCTGTTGAGGTTTCCCCTAAAACAGTATGAAAATAATTTTATTGAGAATTTTAGATAAGTGTGTTGTATTTTATACGTCATTTTAACCGTTGATTTTGGTGAACCGAATAGGGTGAGGTGAACCCAACTTTGGAAGGGTGTTTTGCCACTATCATACAAGATGCCTAATGACAGACGACTTCGTATTATCATACGACAGGGTTGTGCACATGCACTTACTGATTATATCTATGAGCACTACCTATATAATCTCAGAGTTTGGTTGAAATATAATTCTCAATTGGAGATAATGGAGATAAATATATGTCAAGAGAAGACTCACCATTGGAAAGAACATGATAGTAATATTCTCATTTTTCTTTGGGGTCTATTGGGTCAACCAAGAATTATTCTCGAGCCATATGATATCTATCATAACTTAGATGCATGG
Organism: Panax notoginseng; assembly: GCA_016801055.1. Classification (NCBI taxonomy): domain Eukaryota; kingdom Viridiplantae; phylum Streptophyta; class Magnoliopsida; order Apiales; family Araliaceae; genus Panax; species Panax notoginseng. The sequence continues at coordinate 200,667,979 of CM029014.1, forward strand.
CCTCCATGTACGAAGGGTTCCTTGAGAATTTTCTAAAGATTTTAATTTCTAAAACAGTTATTGACTGTACTTTTATGTAAAGAACCATTGTAAGGTGTTGAGGTCGAGACACCATGAGAGTTACATATATTTGTATGAAAACTCACAACTTATGTGTGACGTCCCCAAAATAGGTATACATCACCCATTTTGAGTTGTCAATAACATGGTAAAGAAACAACTACAACTTTATTAATACAACACATAAACTGTGAGTTTAAATACAAATATTGTCATCTAGACAATATTCACACCCAAATAAGTCCTCAATACAATTATTGATACATTATTTTACAAAAATGGTGATGACTACTAAACAACTTTCTAGAACCATCATTTCATACTTCGACTAGTACTTGCTACATTCTCCCCTCCTGAGAAGAAAAATGGAACAAAAAAGAAAAGGGTGAGCTCAACTAGCCCAGTAAAGAATATTATGACTAAGATAATATAAAATAAATTATCGTTAGTCCTCAACAGAAAAAAATCTAATAGAATACAATAGACAACAAATTTTAAATTAATATTCGCAGCGGAAATAATAATTCAGTAGAAGAGTTAAGTTGATGATGAAATCTACTATCATCTATGAATTTAAAAGTTCATCATCAATATTTTATCCTTGTAACATCAATCAATATACATCTTGAATCAAATATCCATCTTTGCACTACAAGCCAAAGATATTCATCAGTTGGTCATGTTCATCTAAACACCTGCTCATCTTTGCACTACGGGCCAAAGATATTTATCAGAAAATCATTCATCTTTGCACTACAGGCCAAAGATATTCAGTAATATTATCAATTAGGACTGAGGATGATGAAAAATATTTTAAAAAAAACGAATCCAGTGAAACAAAAGAATAAATATTAAGGATTCGTACTTTAAACAATCTAGGTTCAAAAATACTTCATAAATAACCATAGTAGAGTAAAATTCAAGAATGATCAAAACATGAATACAATCAAAGATATTATCCATAATAAATATCTTGAAAAGAAAAAAAACAAAAATTTAATTTTTCGGTGAATAGTGCCATATTCGTGAATAGTGCCGTATACGTGAATAGTATCGTATACGTGAATAGTAACCCCGACACTAAAAGTTTAAAATTTGATAAAAAATTCAGATCAATATTTCGGCATAATGATATTGAAAGAAATAATATCATCTATAAAAAATAACATCCCTTACCTCAGAAAAGACAGTACTTCTAGCTGGAATACTGGATATAGTGCTGAAGGGAACTTGCGCCGTATAGCAACAATCAAAGTATCAAAATACTCACAAGAATAAGCTCGATAATATAGAGAGAGAAAGAGAGAGAAAACTTCAGTTTCTGGTGTGATTTTCAATTCTAACCTAAGCACCCTATTTATAGAAAAATGCTTAGAACACCAAAGTAAAAAATTTAATAAAATATTAATATATATATACAAATTTCTTACGCCCACTTTTACCAACTGAATTCAGCATTCAACACATTTATATCACACGTGGGACACTCACCAAAAACGTTTTTCTTAAAAATATAATTAAAACTTAAAATATCAATTATTTTGGAACTTCAGAACTTCAATAATTCATAATAAATAGCCCTTTTATCACAAAAATTCAAACCTTATGTCTTTTTCATAGAAAATTCCATTCTCTACAACTTTGTAAGTTTAAGTTTTTCCAAATTGCAAACAGAAATTGACCGAAATCCACATACGGACGATTTTATAGGCTATAATCAAATTTCAGTCAAGAAATGGGCCCACAGATATGTTTAACATGTTTTAAATAACTTTTGTAACAAAAATACTCTTCTTCCTCATATATTTATATATCCCACATTCATTGTAAAAATATCACCATTATTATATTATTAAAATATAATAATATATTTAAATAAATTATTTTATCAAAAAAAATATCAATTTTTTAACAATTGTCACTTTAAAATTTTCTCCATCTATATCCACATAAAATGAATATTTTCCTTATCATATAAATTAATAATTAATTATTCACAAATAATATTACAGAATCACAATATCGACAACCAGGCCGTTCCCAGGAAAGAGGGGGCTTTCCAATAAAGATTTCTCCTTACTGACGCGCAATTAGATAACCAAACCTCTCTTTAGATAGAACTTTTTAGATATTGTCAATAATGTTATCTAATAATATTATTCAGATAATATGAATTATTGCTCCGATAATATAAAATATTGTGTAGCGACAATTATTGAATAACAGTAATATAAAATATCAATGAAACAATTATTGAATCAATAAAATAAAATATTAAATAGTAATTACTGTAACAATTATTGAGTAGTGTCTTCTTACGTAAGAATCAATAATTGGTGCAATACCGTGTGCTACTGTATTTTAACCACCGGGTATTCCAACAGTATTAACGGTAACAACTACGCCGTTACTTATAAACAACTTATACTTGTCGTTTTCTTCATCCAATCGCTTTCCGTTATGGGGCCCACACAAGGCTGCGCCGTCGTACGAATATTCTCCGACAGTAAGAATATTTCACGACCAAACGAATATTCTCCGATAACAATGAATATTTTATAACCACTTGCTTATTTAAAAATATTTGCGCATTTGTACCCATAACTAATCACATTAATCAAATCAACCCTTACTATTTTAAAATAATAAATAGAGGAAATTCAATTTCATTTATAATAAGTTGGGGTCTTACAACCTCCCCTCCTTATGAAATTTCGTCCTCGAAATTGACGTACGTACCTGGTGTTTCGAAAAGGTGAGGATACCTCGCTTTTATTTCCGTTTCCAACTCCCAGGTCATTTTCTCTATAGCATGGTTCCTCCACAAAACTTTGACTTGTGGTATGACCTTTGTGCGTAAGACATGCTCTTTCCTATCCAAGATCTTGACAGGTACCTCTTCGTACGTTAAGTCTTCGGCTATCTCGTCCGGTTCTAACTCAATAACGTGATTTGGGTCTTTGACATATTTACGTAGCACAGATATATGAAAAATATTATGAACACGAGACATACTTAGAGGTAACGCGAGTCTATAGGCCACATTTTCTACTCGGTCAAGAATTTGAAATGGACCAATAAATCGTGGATTGAGCTTTCCTCTTTTCTCAAATCTTGTAACTCCCTTCCATGGAGCAACACGCAACAATACATGATCCCCAATACTAAATTCCACGTCTTTTTGATGAAAATCCACATAATTCTTTTGTCAATCCTGTGCCGTTTGTATACGTTGTCGAATTATTTGGATCTTTTCTGTAGTAATACGTACCAACTCGGGTCCCAACAATGTTGCTTCACCCACCTCATCCCAACATATTGGAGAGCGACACTTTCGTCCATATAATGCTTCGAATGGAGCCACCCCTATACTTGCTTGATAACTGTTGTTGTAAGAGAACTCCACCAATGGTAAATACTTATCCCAACTCCCTTTGAAGTCTAAGACACAGAGTCTTAATAGATCTTCAAGAGTTTGAATAGTCCTCTCTGATTGTCCGTCCGTTTGAGGATGGTATGCCGAACTGAATCGTAAATCCGTGCCCATAGCTTTTTGCAAGTTAACCCAAAATCGTGAAGTGAATCTTGGGTCACGATCCGCAACTATGGATACTGGCATGCCATGCAATCTCACAATCTCATTTACGTACATACGAGCAAGACGTTCAAGGGAATAAGTCTCCCGTATCGGCAAGAAATGAGCAGACTTAGTTAATCTATCAACAATAACCCAAATAGCATTTATGCCTTGAGAAACCGTGGGAAGACCTGTAACGAAATCCATGGTAATGTGTTCCCACTTCCATTTCGAAATCTCAAGTGGTTGAAATGGACCCTTAGGCACTTGATGCTCTGCCTTTACATGTTGATAAGTTAAACACCTCGAGATAAACTTCGCAACCTCTCTCTTCATATTGTTCCACCAAAATGTATGTCGAAGATCATGATACATTTTGGTACTTCTAGGGTGAATTGAAAACGATGCGTTGTGTGCCTCCATCATGATTCTATGTTTCAAGTCAGAATTGTTAGGAACACAAAGTCTAAAGTTGACTCGAATTATTCCTTCTTCATCGATTTTTGCTTTTGGGATAACACCTTCTTGTACTTTCTTCTTCATACGCATCAGCTCTGGGTCTGTGGCTTAAGCAACCTTAACTTTATCGATTAAAGTTGGTTTTATACATATATTTGACATCATCGTATGGGTCCCCAGAGTCTTGAATTCTATCTTCATCTTTTGTAAATCACCCAAAATGGGCCTTTGTGTTGACAGCATTGCACTCGTTCCCGCATATGATCTTCTACACAACGTGTCAGCTACCACGTTCGCTTTTTCAGGATGGTATTGAATAGTGTGGTCGTAATCTTTCAACAGCTCGAGCCAACGTCGTTGCTGCATGTTGAGTTCCTTTTGGGTGAAGAAATATTTGAGGCTTTTATGATCTGAATATATCTCCACTTTCTCCCGATATAGATAATGCCTCCAGATCTTTAGCGCGAAAACGACTGCTGCCAACTCTAGATCATGAGTAGGATAATTCCTCTCATATTCTTTAAGTTGTCGCGAGGCATAAGCTATGACTTTCCCATGTTGTATGAGAATACATCCTAACCCTTTGCCCGAAGCATCGCTGTAGATAACAAATCCATCCGAACCAGATGGTATTGTTAGAACAGGTGCCGAAATGAGTCTCCTCTTGAGCTCTTGAAAACTCTTTTCGCATTCCTCGCTCCATACGAATTTTGTATCCTTCCGAGTCAACTGAGTTAACGGAGTAGCGATTCGAGAAAACCCTTCCACGAATCTCCGATAATAACCAGCTAAGCCCAGAAAACTACGTACCTCGGTCACCGACTTAGGTTGCTCCCAACTTTGTATTGCTTCAATCTTCGCCGGGTCAACAGATACTCCATGTTTTGACACCACGTGCCCAAGGAATGCTACTTCCTCAAGCTAGAACTCGCATTTCTTCAACTTGGCATATAGCTTATTTTCACGAAGCCTTTGGAGTACCAGCTTCAAATGGTGCTCATGATCTTCACGACTTTTGGAATATATAAGGATGTCATCAATAAAGACAACAACGAACTGATCTAAATATTCTTTGAATACTCGGTTCATCATATCCATGAAAGCCGCAGGGGTATTAGTCAATTCGAAAGACATGACTAAGAATTCATAATGCCCGTACCGAGTTCTGAAGGCAGTCTTTGGAATATCGTCAGTTCTAATCTTCAACTGATGATATCCAGAACGAAGATCGATCTTTGAGAAGAATTGTGCTCCTTGTAACTGGTCAAACGGTCATCAATACGAGGTAGTGGATACCTATTCTTGATGGTGACATGGTTCAATTCCCGGTAGTCAATACAATGTCGCATACTCCCGTCTTTCTTCTTTACGAATAAAATAGGAGCACCCCAAGGAGATGTACTAGGACGAATAAAATCGATGTCTAATAATTCCTGTAGTTAAACTTTTAACTCCTGAAGTTCAATAGGAGCCATTCGATATGGGGTTTTAGAAATGGGCTTTGTACCAGGTTCAAGATCAATAAAGAATTCAACTTCACATTCTGGGGGTAGACCGGAAAGTTCTTCAGGAAATACGTCAGGAAAGTCACTAACAACAGGAATATTATTCAAATCTGACGTGTCTTTATTCAAATCCATAACATGGGCTAAGAAAGCTTGACATCCGTTTTTCAATAAACGAATAGCTTTATGACTTGATATGACAATGATTGATTTTAGTGGTTTAGTCACTTGAATTCGTATAACAGGTTGGTTAGGAATATAAAAACTAACAACCTTATGAAAATAATCAATTTTGGCATGATGAGTAGTGTGGGCAAGGAAATCGTACCTTGCTAGGGTTAGGGTTTCGTGTTGGCTGAGGAGGAGAGAAATCCACGAAGAGCACGGAATTGATTGGTTGATTGAAGAGGGGAGAACGACAGGTGGACGATTACTACAACGACGCGTGGCAGAACCCCTAGAATCCGGAAACTGTGTTAGGGTAACAGGGATTCCAAGAGCCTTCTTGAGTCCCTCGAGTTGAGAGAATGTTCAAACCCCTTTCTAGTGCTTTTAGGTGGAATCTCCGAGCCTTTAAGTCACCAAAAAGGGTCCTTTTAATCTTCTGAGAGTCCAAGCCTTCAGTCTGAAGAGAAGTCCCCTTCCCAATGGAATGGAAGGGGTATTTATAGGGTTCTCTGGAAAGTAGTCATGTGCAAGGCACATGCTTTCAGGAAAATTCCAAAAATACCCTTTAGTCATTAGAATAATGTCCATATTGCCCTGTCCTTCTAGCCACCAATCCAATCCCTCAATCAATTTCCAAATCGAGCCGCCTCCACGAGTCTTCTGCCTCGGGACACGTGGAGGCTTCTCCCGTTACTAGCACATTTATTTCTGACTTTTTCGTCTTCATTCCATTAGATTATGTGAACCCTAATTTGCACATTTAATGAGGCCGTGGAACCCTAATTGCGCATTTAATTCAATTAGGTCATGTGAACTCTAATTTTACACTTGGGCCCACATTTGCCCCCTGCGCGAGAGTCGCATTTTCAAATAGACGATCGTGCAAGAAAATTGCAAGCCTTTGAACGATTTTGCGGGACATCACTTTACAGGTCTTGAAGACAATGGTCCTAGAAGAGGGAACTCCTAGGGAGCCAAACCCTTAGAGTTAAACCCTAGGAAGGCAAGACCTAGCGAGGCTCTTCCTTGGACATATTGAAAAATCTTCTGAAATTTTTCTGTATCTTGCCCAATATTTGTTTCCTCTTGTATGAGAAAAGTCTTCACATGCTTCCAACTTTTATTTGCCTTTATTTGGATACATCATGATAACCACAGAGGTAAGTCTCATACAAGCCGAACCCTTCTTTTGCTTCCTGACTTATTTCTTTCTCTGTACCAACTGGCAGACATGGGTGTTTGAACTAAAGTGGTTCTTAGTAATCTTACTAATATGTAGTTGTTCATTTACAAGGGCCGAACCCTCCTTTTTTTTTTAATGTTGGCCGAACCCTCTAGGGAGGTGCCGAACCCTATGTATTTTTTATTATTATTATTATTATTATTATTTTTGAAAATAAAATAAAATCTTATTTTATTTTTTCAAAAAATAAATAAATAAATAAATAAATAAAACATTTACTTATCTTATTTTTGGGAGGTAAGGATTTGATATCCACGACCACGTCTTGCATCCCAAATTGCAGTAGGAAATACTACAGGTTAGATCTTGTACCAAAATGCTAGCCAAATCCTTGAGTAAATGTTACAGGTCCTTGTACCATTTTGGGAGGTGAGGAAGTAAATCCTAGCCACGTCTTGTACCAAAATGCTACAAGTCTAAAAGACCTGTCCCTCGTTAGCCAATAGCAAGACTTGTCCTTCATTAGCCAATACAATGCTACAGGTGCTATAGCTCATGGACTTTTCCAACAGCAACTCAGCAAGACATGTCTCATGCACGCTAGCCCAAATCTTTTTTTTTCTTTTTTTTTCAAATTCCCCAATCTTTCTTTTGTCTTCCGAGCCCCATTACCTTGATTATATCTCGGTTTTTTCCCTCGGAATTCATCAGAGGAAGGTTATAATTTTCACGGCGAAAGAGGATTCGTTCCAAGCTGTTGATTCGGGGAGCAACAGGACCTTGAAGATATGAAGGAACAGCCCCTAGGTGGCCGAAGCCTACATGACCGAACCCTAGGGGGCAGAAGCCTACATGGTCGAACCCTATAGGCTAAAGGGAACAACCCCTAGGTGGACGAAGCCTACATGGCTGAACCCTAGGGGGTCGAAGCCTATATGGCCGAAGGATGAAGGGAACAACCAAGGAGGCCCCGTTTCTCAATGATTGGGGAAAGGCTCCCCTCCTTTGGTCTTTTCGCCGTCTTTTGAAAGCAGGTCCAAACTTATGACCGCACAACTTTTCCTCCACCAGATAAGGAAGGCTTGTTTCTCTATCCAGCGGTTTATGGAAGTTGTGATGACTTTCCCCATTTTGATTGCATTCTCATTCACTTCTTGTCTTATTCATCTAACCACATTCAGGAATGGTGGCATTGGACCGACGAAATACTTGAAAATGTTGATTATGTGGATAAACTAAGGAGAAGGCTATCATTCTTCGTTGCATCCAGCTATGCAGGGACCTTTGTATCCAACAGGACCATGGTGCTCCTCTATATGCGTATTCATCACTTCTTGGGGGGGAATGCACCTCTACTCTGGAGGATGTCTATGTCATCTATCAGTAAGCATTTGCCCCCTGCGCATGAGTCACGCCTTTGGTGAGATGATCGCGCAAAATATTGTAAGTGTTGAAGTCTTGATTCCAGTGTCTGAACACTTCGCGGGGCTTGATGTTTTGCAATCCTCAAAAATGAAAGTCCTAGGAGAGGGAACCTCTATAGGGAGCAGACCCTAGAAGGGCAAGTCTTAGAGGAGCTCTCCTGGGATATTTTGAAAATCTTCGATCTAATCTTTCTTACCATCTCTTGAAATTTCTCTTTCTTTTGGAATCAAGAAGTCATTGAGAACCCAACATTTCGTGAAGTCCTGAAAGCCCTGTAGGCATGATAGCTTCGAAGGCCTGATAGCCTCGAAGTCCTGCTGATAGTGTTGAAGATCTACTGATAGCTTCGAAGGACTGATAGCATCGAAGACCTGATAATAGCGTTGAAGATCTGCTGATAGCCTCGAAGACCTGCTGAGGGCCTCGAAGACCTGCTGATGGCCTCGAAGACTTGCTGATAGTCTCGAAGACCAAACTTTATGTATTCCTCTATCTTCAATTCGAAAGGTCATGACCTTTAGATCATGAACTTTCGTGGAAAATCATGTACATTTATTTCATACAAACTAACACTTGAATCTATATTTTTTTTTCTCTTTTTTTTAAGAAATTTTAAAAAAAACCGTTCAAGTATAAGTGAAAGTTTGTCAATTTATTGATAATAAAATTGCTTTTAACGAAAAGCATAACGTTTCATATAATAAATCTTGCTTTTGTCAGTGAAAGCATAACGTTCACCACTTTTAGAGATAAAGTGTAACTATTTTCGGGGTTGAGGGCTTATACTAGGGTGCCTCATTCACTTTTGATGATAAAGTGTAACACTCGGGTGCCTTGTCACTTGGGTCGTCCAATTTCTTGGCAAGTGCAGTCTACGAGGACTTGAAAATGGGTGCCTCGTCACTTGGGTCGTCTAATATTTTGGCAAGTGCAGTCTACGAGGACTTTGAAATCGGGCGCCTCGTCACTTGGGTCGTCCAATTTCTTGGCAAGTGCAGTCTACGAGGACTTGAAATCGGGTGCCTCGTCACTTGGATCGTCCAATTTCTTGGCAAGTGCAGTCTACGAGGACTTGACCACCATTTTAGAGTGGACCACCATCTTTGGGTGTTTTTTTTTATATTTTATTATTCGTCAATTCTTGTGCCTCCTCCCTTGGTCATCCAATTACTTGGCATGGGATACTCCTGAGGACTTAAACCACCATTTTTGGTGGACCACCTTGGGTGGATTTTTTTTTAACTCATCTGTAGTTCAGAGTTTTTTTTTTCTGATGTTACATAGAGCCAGTATTTGAGTTCTTGACTTCCGGGACTACACTATGGGTGATAGTGTTACACGTTTCTCCTAGTTCAATCTCCCCGGCCGCCATTTTCTCATGGTATATCCTCCGCAGACTGTAACAATCCATAGTGGAATGCCCTGCGTATTGATGGTATACACAGAAGTCTGGTCTTCTTTTCATTTCTTCGGTTACAACCAACCGAGGCCTTGGAGGTTTCACCACTCCGTGCTCGACCCATTGTTCGTACAGGCTCCTGAACGCCTTCTCGCTGCATGTGATAGCCTCCGGAACTGGCATTGTGGTGTACTTGTCCCCATGCTTTTCTCTGCTTCGTTCAAATTTCTCATTCTTCTCCCTCTTGCCCCCTTGTGGTTTTGACTGAGAATCCACCAGAGCCACAGTTGCTGTCCTCTTGCTCTTCCATGTATCCATCGTATGGCTGGTGAGAAATGTCATAATTCCCCCCAAGTCTTGTGCAAAAGATGAGAGGGTCACAAATGAATCGCACGCCTTGGTAATGATGTGGGGCTTGAAGGCGTCTAAAGCATCATTGTTGCATATGCTAACCAAGTTCTTTTCTTCAATTGGTTCTAACCACTTCTGTGCTTGGGCCCTGAACCTGTCAACGTAATCTGACAGCTCCTCATTCGGCTTCTGCTTAAACCGCATGAGCTCTACAATGGTTACCTGTTTCTGCACATAGAAAAACTTCTTAAAAAATTGTAATTTTAGGTCATCCCAATCATGGACTGACCCCTTCTCCAAATTATAGTACCAACTGAAGGCACTATCCGTTAAAGTCTTGTTGAATTCCCACATCAACAAGTTGTGGTTGTTCACTTCATCATATCCTAGCCACGGAGACATCGACTCTACAAACCTGGCAATATGTTCCCTGGCATTTCCTTTCTCTCCGTTGTATTTTAGAAATTGTGGGGGATGCTCAATATACCCTGTCGGGTAAGGTTGCCTCTGAATGTGTGCCGGGTAAGGTGGAGTAAAGTCTAACTCCGAGGGTCGGGATGTCTTCCTGCGAAGTTGATTGATCACATCGATCATATCATCCTTCGTCACGTACTGGCTCGTGGCATGAACTCTCTGTGGTACAGAAATTGGCTGATGTACACTAACATCATGTAAATTCTGTATCGGTTGTGCTTGTGGGTCGGTTCGTTGAACGAGGTTTGGGATGGTTGGCATCTGCACTTGTGAAAATACGGGGATAACAATTGGAATGATGTTTGTCTTAGGCTGGCTGATTTCCAATCTGGGTTGTGGCGCGTCACCACTGTTTTGAGGTTCCAAGTGGATGATTGGGATGGACTGATTCTCCATCAATGGAGGTGCTGTCTGATTCTCCTTATTGTTGCTATCGTTGTTATTGTCCTCCACTCCTGCCGGTTCTCCTTGTGAATTGTCTGGGAACATAGCCTTGAAAACGGGAATCTGCATCAACTGCTGGTAGAAATTTCCCATTTCCTCTTGCTTTCTCTGCATCTCCAGCATCATAGCCATCATCATCCCTTGTTCTTCTCGTGCTTCCTTCAACGCCTTGAGCATCTCCAGTTGCACAACATTCATCTGGTCTCCACCTGCATCCTCGCCTTGCCTTCCTGCGTTGGTTTGTTGTTGATTAGCCATGTGTGGTGATGTTGAACTCCCTTCTGATGCGTCTTCAAGGATGGGTTGATTGAGATTTAGATTCACGCCTTGGAAAGCTTGACTTGCTTGCCTTGGAACTAGACCCGGTGAGGTAATGCTGTTTGTTGGTGAAGCTCTTCCTGTTGTTCTCCCACTTCGAGTTGTGGGCATACCCTTCACGAATTCTACACCTCCCCAGCAGAGTCGCCAAAAGAATGTGGGCAAGGAAATCGTACCTTGCTAGGGTTAGGGTTTCGTGTTGGCTGAGGAGGAGAGAAATTCACGAAGAGCACGGAATTGATTGGTTGATTGAAGAGGGGAGAACGACAGGTGGACGATTACTCCAACGACGCGTGGCAGAACCCCAAGAATCCGGGAACCGTGTTAGGGTAACAGGGATTCCAAGAGCCTTCTTGAGTCCCTCGAGTTGAGAGAATGTTCAAACCTCTTTCTAGTGCTTTTAGGTGGAATCTCCGAGCCTTTAAGTCACCAAAAAGGGTCCTTTTAATCTTCTGAGAGTCCAAGCCTTCAGTCTGAAGAGAAGTCCCCTTCCCAATGGAATGGAAGGGGTATTTATAGGGTTCTCTGGAAAGTAGTCATGTGCAAGGCACATGCTTTCAGGAAAATTCTAGAAATACCCTTTAGTCATTAGAATAATGTCCATATTGCCCTGTCCTTCTAGCCACCAATCCAATCCCTCAATCAATTCCCAAATCGAGCCGCCTCCACGAGTCTTCTGCCTTGGGACACGTGGAGGCTTCTCCCGTTACTAGCACATTTATTTCTGACTTTTTCGTCTTCATTCCATTAGATTATGTGAACCCTAATTTGCACATTTAATGAGGCCGTGGAACCCTAATTGCGCATTTAATTCAATTAGGTCATGTGAACCCTAATTTTACACTTGGGCCCACATTTGCCCCCTGCGCGAGAGTCGCATTTTCAAATAGACGATCGTGCAAGAAAACTGCAAGCCTTTGAACGATTTTGCGGGACTTCACTTTACAGGTCTTGAAGACAATGGTCCTAGAAGAGGGAACTCCTAGGGAGCCAAACCCTTAGAGTTAAACCCTAGGAAGGCAAGACCTAGCGAGGCTCTTCCTTGGACATATTGAAAAATCTTCTGAAATTTTTCTGTATCTTGCCCAATATTTGTTTCCTCTTGTATGAGAAAAATCTTCACATGCTTCCAACTTTTATTTGCCTTTATTTGGATACATCATGATAACCACAGAGGTAAGTCTCATACAAGCCGAACCCTTCTTTTGCTTCCTGACTTATTTCTTTCTCTGTACCAACTGGCAGACATGGGTGTTTGAACTAAAGTGGTTCTTAGTAATCTTGCTAATATGTAGTTGTTCATTTACAAGGGCCGAACCCTCCTTTTTTTTTAATGTTGGCCGAACCCTCTAGGGAGGTGCCGAACCCTATGTATTTTTTTTTTTTTATTATTATTATTATTATTATTTTTGAAAATAAAATAAAATCTTATTTTATTTTTTCATAAAATAAATAAATAAATAAATAAATAAAACATTTACTTATCTTATTTTTGGGAGGTAAGGATTTGATATCCACGACCACGTCTTGCATCCCAAATTGCAGTAGGAAATGCTACAGGTTAGATCTTGTACCAAAATGCTAGCCAAATCCTTGAGTAAATGTTACAGGTCCTTGTACCATTTTGGGAGGTGAGGAAGTAAATCCTAGCCACGTCTTGTACCAAAATGCTACAAGTCTAAAAGACCTGTCCCTCGTTAGCCAATAGCAAGACTTGTCCTTCATTAGCCAATACAATGCTACAGGTGCTATAGCTCATGGACTTTTCCAACAGCAACTCAGCAAGACATGTCTCATGCACGCTAGCCCAAATCTTTTTTTTTTCTTTTTTTTTTCAAATTCCCCAATCTTTCTTTTGTCTTCCGAGCCCCATTACCTTGATTATATCTCGGTTTTTTCCCTCGGAATTCATCAGAGGAAGGTTATAATTTTCACGGCGAAAGAGGATTCGTTCCAAGCAGTTGATTCGGGGAGCAACAGGACCTTGAAGATATGAAGGAACAGCCCCTAGGCGGCCGAAGCCTACATGACCGAACCCTAGGGGGCAGAAGCCTACATGGCCGAACCCTATAGGCTAAAGGGAACAACCCCTAGGTGGACGAAGCCTACATGGCTGAACCCTAGGGGGCCGAAGCCTATATGGCCGAAGGATGAAGGGAACAACCAAGGAGGCCCCGTTTCTCAATGATTGGGGAAGGGCTCCCCTCCTTTGGTCTTTTCGCCGTCTTTTGAAAGCAGGTCCAAACTTATAACCGCATAACTTTTCCTCCACCAGATAAGGAAGGCTTGTTTCTCTATCCAGCGGTTTATGGAAGTTGTGATGACTTTCCCTATTTTGATCGCATTCTCATTCACTTCTTGTCTTATTCATATAACCACATTCAGGAATGGCGGCATTGGACCGACGAAATACTTGAAAATGTTGATTATGTGGATAAACTAAGGAGAAGGCTATCATTTTTCGTTGCATCCAGCTATGCAGGGATCTTTGTATCCAACAGGACCATGGTGCTCCTCTATATGCGTATTCATCACTTCTTGGGGGGGAATGCACCTCTACTCTGGAGGATGTCTATGTCATCTATCAGTAAGCATTTGCCCCCTGCGCGTGAGTCACGCCTTTGGTGAGATGATCGCGCAAAATATTGTAAGTGTTGAAGTCTTGATTCCAGTGTCTGAACACTTCGCGGGGCTTGATGTTTTGCAATCCTCGAAAACGAAAGTCCTAGGAGAGGGAACCTCTATAGGGAGCAAACCCTAGAAGGGCAAGCCTTAGAGGAGCTCTCCTGGGATATTTTGAAAATCTTCGATCTAATCTTTCTTACCATCTCTTGAAATTTCTCTTTCTTTTGGAATCAAGAAGTCATTGAGAACCCAACATTTCGTGAAGTCCTGAAAGCCTTGTAGGCATGATAGCTTCGAAGGCCTGATAGCCTCGAAGTCCTACTGATAGTGTTGAAGATCTGCTGATAGCTTCGAAGGCCTGATAGCATCGAAGACCTGATAATAGCGTTGAAGATCTACTGATAGCCTCGAAGACCTGCTGAGGGCCTCAAAGACCTGCTGATGGCCTCGAAGACTTGCTGATAGTCTCGAAGACCAAGCTTTATGTATTCCTCTATCTTCAATTCGAAAGGTCATGACCTTTAGATCATGAACTTTCGTGGAAAATCATGTACATTTATTTCATACAAACTAACACTTGAATCTATATTTTTTTTTCTCTTTTTTTTTAAGAAATTTAAAAAAAAACTGTTCAAGTATAAGTGAAAGTTTGTCAATTTATTGATAATAAAATTGCTTTTAACGAAAAGCATAACGTTTCATATAATAAATCTTGCTTTTGTCGGTGAAAGCATAATGTTCACCACTTTTAGAGATAAAGTGTAACTATTTTCGGGGTTGAGGGCTTATACTAGGGTACCTCATTCACTTTTGATGATAAAGTGTAACACTCGGGTGCCTCGTCACTTGGGTCGTCCAATTTCTTGGCAAGTGCAGTCTACGAGGACTTGAAAATGGGTGCCTCGTCACTTGGGTCGTCTAATATTTTGGCAAGTGCAGTCTACGAGGACTTTGAAATCGGGCGCCTCGTCACTTGGGTCGTCCAATTTCTTGGCAAGTGCAGTCTACGAGGACTTGAAATCGGGTGCCTCGTCACTTGGATCGTCCAGTTTCTTGGCAAGTGCAGTCTACGAGGACTTGACCACCATTTTAGAGTGGACCACCATCTTTGGGTGTTTTTTTTATATTTTATTATTCGTCAATTCTTGTGCCTCCTCCCTTGGTCATCCAATTACTTGGCAAGGGATACTCCTGAGGACTTAAACCACCATTTTTGGTGGACCACCTTGGGTGGATTTTTTTTTTAACTCATCTGTAGTTCAGAGTTTTTTTTTCTGATGTTACATAGAGCCAGTATTTGAGTTCTTGACTTCCGGTACTGCACTATGGGTGATAGTGTTACACGTTTCTCCTAGTTCAATCTCCCCGGCCGCCATTTTTTCATGGTATATCTTCCGCAGACTGTAACAATCCATAGTGGAATGCCCTGCGTATTGATGGTATACACAGAAGTCTGGTCCTCTTTTCATTTCTTCGGTTACAACCAACCGAGGCCTTGGAGGTTTCACCACTCCGTGCTCGACCCATTGTTCGTACAGGCTCCTGAACGCCTTCTCGCTGCATGTGATAGCCTCCGGAACTGGCATTGTGGTATACTTGTCCCCATGCTTTTCTCTGCTTCGTTCAAATTTCTCATTCTTCTCCCTCTTGCCCCCTTGTGGTTTTGACTGAGAATCCACCAGAGCCACAGTTGCTGTCCTCTTGCTCTTCCATGTATCCATCGTATGGCTGGTGAGAAATGTCATAATTCCCCCCAAGTCTTGTGCAAAAGATGAGAGGGTCGCAAATGAATCGCACGCCTTGGTAATGAGGTGGGGCTTGAAGGCGTCTAAAGCACCATTGCTGCATATGCTAACCAAGTTCTTTTCTTCAATTGGTTCTACACACTTCTGTGCTTGGGCCCTGAACCTGTCAACGTAATCTGACAGCTCCTCATTTGGCTTCTGCTTAAACCGCATGAGCTCTACAATGGTTACCTGTTTCTGCACATAGAAAAACTTCTTAAAAAATTGTAATTTTAGGTCATCCCAATCATGGACTGACCCCTTCTCCAAATTATAGTACCAACTGAAGGCACTATCCGTTAAAGTCTTGTTGAATTCCCACATCAACAAGTTGTGGTTGTTCACTTCATCATATCCTAGCCACGGAGACATCGACTCTACAAACCTGGCAATATGTTCCCTGGCATTTCCTTTCTCTCCGTTGTATTTTAGAAATTGTGGGGGATGCTCAATATACCCTATCGGGTAAGGTTGCCTCCGAATGTGTGCCAGGTAAGGTGGAGTAAAGTCTAACTCCGAGGGTCGGGATGTCTTCCTGCGAAGTTGATTGATCACATCGATCATATCATCCTTCGTCACGTACTGGCTCGTGGCATGAACTCTCTGTGGTACAGAAATTGGCTGATGTACACTAACATCATGTAAATTCTGTATCGGTTGTGCTTGTGGGTCGGTTCGTTGAACGAGGTTTGGGATGGTTGGCATCTGCACTTGTGAAAATACGGGGATAACAGTTGGAATGATGTTTGTCTTAGGCTGGCTGACTTCCAATCTGGGTTGTGGCGCGTCACCACTGTTTTGAGGTTCCAAGTGGATGATTGGGACAGACTGATTCTCCATTAATGGAGGTGCTGTCCGATTCTCCTTATTGTTGCTATCGTTGTTGTTGTCCTCCACTCCTGCCGGTTCTCCTTGTGAATTGTCTGGGAACATAGCCTTGAAAACGGGAATCTGCATCAACTGCTGGCGGAAATTTCCCATTTCCTCTTGCTTTCTCTGCATCTCCAGCATCATAGCCATCATCATCCCTTGTTCTTCTCGTGCTTCCTTCAACGCCTTGAGCATCTCCAGTTGCACAGCATTCGTCTGGTCTCCACCTGCATCCTCGCCTTGCCTTCCTGCGTTGGTTTGTTGTTGATTAGCCATGTGTGGTGATGTTGAACTCCATTCTGATGCGTCTTCAAGGATGGGTTGATTGAGATTTAGATTCACGCCTTGGAAAGCTTGACTTGCTTGCCTTGGAACTGGACCCGGTGAGGTAATGCTGTTTGTTGGTGAAGCTCTTCCTGTTGTTCTCCCACTTCGAGTTGTGGGCATACCCTTCACGAATTCTACACCTCCCCAGCAGAGTCGGCAAAAGAATGTGGGCAAGGAAATCGTACCTTGCTAGGGTTAGGGTTTCATGTTGGCTGAGGAGGAGAGAAATTCACGAAGAGCACGAAATTGATTGGTTGATTGAAGAGGGGAGAACGACAGGTGGACGATTACTCCAACGACGCGTGGCAGAACCCCTAGAATCCGGGAACCGTGTTAGGGTAACAGGGATTCCAAGAGCCTTCTTGAGTCCCTCGAGTTGAGAGAATGTTCAAACCCCTTTCTAGTGCTTTTAGGTGGAATCTCCGAGCCTTTAAGTCACCAAAAAGGGTCCTTTTAATCTTCTGAGAGTCCAAGCCTTCAGTCTGAAGAGAAGTCCCCTTCCCAATGGAATGGAAGGGGTATTTATAGGGTTCTCTGGAAAGTAGTCATGTGCAAGGCACATGCTTTCAGGAAAATTCCAGAAATACCCTTTAGTAATTAGAATAATGTCCATATTGCCCTGTCCTTCTAGCCACCAATCTAATCCCTCAATCAATTCCCAAATCGAGCCGCCTCCACGAGTCTTCTGCCTCGGGACACGTGGAGGCTTCTCCCGTTACTAGCACATTTATTTCTGACTTTTTCGTCTTCATTCCATTAGATTATGTGAACCCTAATTTGCATATTTAATGAGGCCGTGGAACCCTAATTGCGCATTTAATTCAATTAGGTCATGTGAACCCTAATTTTACACTTGGGCCCACAAGTAGTTAACCAATCAATCCCTAAAATCACATCAAAAGCAAGTATCTTTAAAGAGATAAGATCAACAGGTAATGTGATGGTACCAACTTGGATCAAACAAGATTTATAAACAGTGGATGTTATGAAAGTTTCTCCTAACGGAGTCTCCATAGATAGGTCAATATCTAATTTCTCCGGAGTCAAGTTTAAACGTTGAGCACAAGAAAGAGAGATAAATGAATGGGTAGCACCGGTATCTAGTAAGGTATAAACTTCACAAGAATTTATGATTAGCTTACCCGTGATCACCTCGTTTGGGTTCCTTACATTTTGACCAGTCACGACAAACGCTCTTCCAGGAACCGTTGACTTTGACTTTTCTGGGACAGACTTTTGAGTCACCATCCCCACTGGACTTGGTTTTGTTACCGTACAATCTTGAGCGATATGTCCTTCCTTTCCACAATTATAGCATACCTTGAACTGTTGTGGACAGTTTGGGCTGATATGTCCCTCTTTTTCGCATTTATAGCATACGACCGGTGGTCGTTCTCCTCCCTTAGAACCAGTTGCTGCTGGTGCTGACGTCTTTACATTGTCATTGTTGAATTTCCTCTTTTTAAAATCTCCCCCCCCACTCGCTTCAATATTATCATGGCCATGATTACCACCAGAGTGGTTACCGCTTTTGTCCGTGTTCTTCTTTCCCCGCCGGTTATCGTTGCTCCGATGACTGCTGTCACCAGTACGATCCTGGTTGTGGTCCCTCTATTGAACGTACTCGTTATCTCGCTCTAATAATTGAGCCCTGTTGACAACATCTGAATATAGAGAAAATTTATGAGAAATGAGATACTGACGTATGTCGGGTTTCAAACCTCTCAGAAACATCTGTGTTATACGTTCCTCATTCTCCACCAAATGAGGTGCAAACCTGGATAACTCCGCGAACTTCGCCTCGTATTAGGACACCGTCATGTTGTTCTGCTCCAGTCTAATAAACTCTACCTCCTTCATATGATGAATACTTTCAAGAAAGTACTTGTCATTGAACAGTTTCTGAAATGTCTCCCAGGAAATGCTGAGTGCGGCTGGATGGGTACGCTTCACAGATTCCCACCAGTAATCTGCCTCATTACGGAACATAAAGGTGGCAAATGGAACCTTCTGTTCCTCTGTGCATCCCAAGGCGTCGAATATCTTGGTAATTTGCTTGACCCATGTCTCCGCCTTAATTGGATCCGGCTTTCCTCAGAATTCTGTTGGTCCCAACTCTTTGAATTGCTTGGCCGTGACAAATCGCGCGTCGCTATCATTTCCACCTGTATTTTGTTCACGAGTCTCCCTCGTATGATTTTGCATGAACTGTAAAAAGCTTCTAAACATTCCATCGTTCATCATCTGCTCAGTGGAGTTGTTTACAGGAGGAACATTGCCAGCTTGTTGCACATTCTCCTCGTTGGTGTGTAAAGGTGTCTCCACAGTCTCATTTACTCCACTGTTAACATTCTCAGTCGACATTCTCAAATATTGCCATAAAACAAGGGTTAATTAAAGAAATTAACATATCACATAATATCCCTATATACTGACCAACCAAAAAATAAGCTTTAGATAAGACACACTAGCGAAGGTTTTACTCGTCTCTCCCCTCCTAGTTCTATTCCCCGATCTTCGCTAGAGATCATATCCCTAAGCTCTGATACCAACTGTGACTCCCCCAAAATAGGTATACATCACTCATTTTGAGTTGTCAATAACATGGTACAAAAACAACTACAACTTTATTAATACAACACATAAACTGTGAGTTTAAATATAAATATTGTCATCTAGACAATATTCATACCAAAATAAGTCCTCAATACAATTATTGATACATTATTTTATAAAAATAGTGAGGACTACTAAACAACTTTCTAGAACCATCATTCCATACCCCGACTAGTACTTGCTACATTCTCGCCTCCTGAGAAGAAAAATAGAACAAAAAGGAAAAGGGTGAGCTCAACTAGCCCAGTAAAGAATATTATGACTTAGATAATATAGAACAAATTATCGTTAGTACTCAACAGGGAAAAATCTAATAGAATACAATAGACAACAAATTTTAAATCAATATTCGCAGCGGAAATAATAATTCATTAGAAGAGTTAAGTAGATGATGAAATCTACTATCATCTATGAATTTAAAAGTCCATCATCAATATTTTATCCCTGTAACATCAATAAATATACATCTTGAATCAAATATTCATATTTGCACTACAGGCCAAAGATATTCATCAGTTGGTCATGTTCATCTAAACATCTGCTTATCTTTGCACTACGGGCCAAAGATATTCATCAGAAAATCATTCATCTTTGCACTACATGCCAACGATATTCAGTAATATCATCAATTAGGACTGAGGATGATGAAAAATATTTTAAAGAAAACGAATCTAGTGAAACAAAAGAATAAATATTAAGGATTCGTACTTTAAACAATCCAGGTTCAAAAATACTTCATAAATAACCATAGTGGAGTAAAATTCAAGAATGATCAAAATATGGATACAATCAAAGCTATTATCCATAATAAATATCTTGAAAAGAAAAAAACAAAAATTTAATTTTTTGGTGAATAGTGCCGTATTCGTGAATAGTGTCGTATACGTGAATAGTATCGTATACGTGAATAGTAACCCCGACACTAAAAGTTTCAAATTTGATAAAAAATTCAGTTCAATATTTCGGCATAATGATATTGAAAGAAATAATATCATATATAAAAAATAACATCTCTTACCTCAGAAAAGACAGTACTTCTAGCTGAAATACTGGATATAGTGCTGAAGGGAACTT
The DNA here is from genome assembly GCA_016801055.1 of Panax notoginseng. Lineage (NCBI taxonomy): Eukaryota > Viridiplantae > Streptophyta > Magnoliopsida > Apiales > Araliaceae > Panax > Panax notoginseng. Next base: position 200,688,638 of record CM029014.1, read on the forward strand.
GCACCGTATAACAACACTCAAAGTATCAAAATACTCACAAGAATAAGCTCGATAATATAGAAGAGAAAGAGAGAGAAAACTTCAGTTTCTGGTGTGATTTTCAATTCTAACCTAAGCACCCTATTTATAGAAAAATGCTTAGAACACCAAAGTAAAAAATTTAATAAAATATTAATATATATATATATATATATATACAAATTTCTTACGCCCACTTTTACCAACTGAATTCAGCATTCAACACATTTATATCACATGTGGGACACTCACCAAAAACGTTTTTCTTAAAAATATAATTAAAACTTCAAATATCAATTATTTTGAAACTTCAGAACTTCAATAATTCATAATAAATAGCCCTTTTATCACAAAAATTCAAACCTTACGTCTTTTTCATAGAAAATTCTATTCTCTACAACTTTATAAGTTTAAGTTTTTCCAAATTCTAAACAGAAATTGACCGAAATCCACATACGGACGATTTTACAGGCTATAATCAAATTGCAGTCAAGAAATGGGCCCACAGACATGTTTAACATATTTTAAATAACTTTTGCAACAAACATACTCTTCTTCCTCATATATTTATATATCCCACATTCATTGTAAAAATATTACCATTATTATATTATTAAAATATAATAATATATTTAAATGAATTATTTTATCAAAAAAAAATATCAATTTTTCAACAATTGTCACTTTAAAATTTTCTCCATCTATATCCACATAAAATGAATATTTTCCTTATCATATAAATCAATAATTAATTATTCACAAATAATATTACAGAATCACAATATCGATAACCAGGCCGTTCCCAGAAAAGATGGGGCTTTCCAATAAGGATTTCTCCTTATTGGCGCGTAATTAGATAACCAAACATCTCCTTAGACAGAACTTTCTAGATTTTGCCAATAATGTTATCTAATAATATTATTCAGATAATATGAATTATTGCTTCGATAATATAAAATATTGTGTAGTGACAATTATTGAATAACAGTAATATAAAATATCAATACAACAATTATTGAATCAATAAAATAAAATATTGAATAGTAACTACTGTAATAATTATTGAGTAGTGTCTTCTTACGTAAGAATTAATAATTGGTGCAATACCGTGTGCTACTGTATTTTAACCACCGGGTATTCCAACAGTATTAAAGGTAACAACTACGCCGCTACTTATAAACAACTTATACTTGTCGTTTTCTTCATCCAATCGCTTTCCGTTATGGGGCCCACACAAGGCTGCGCCGTCGTACGAATATTCTCCGACAATAAGAATATTCCACGACCAAACGAATATTCCCCGATAACAATGAATATTTTATAACCACTTGCTTATTTAAAAATATTTGCGCATTTGTATCCATAACTGATCACATTAATCAAATCAACCCTTACTATTTTAAAATAATAAATAGAGGAAATTCAATTTCATTTATAATAAGTTGGGGTCTTACATTATGTGTTGTCGTACTCTGCACGATAGTTCAACTGTTGTATAAATGAAGTTTATTTTTGATTTCTGTAGTGTGATATCTGGTGTAAGACCCCAACTTATTAATGAATAAAATCAAATTTTCTCTAAATATTATTGTGAATAATAAGGGGTTAATTTGATATAATACTTTGGTTATGGGTGAAATGTGCAAATTTTGCAAAATAAGCAAGTGGTTATAAAATATTTATTTTTGGTCGGTGAATATTCGGTTGGTCGTGGAATATTCTTGCTGTCGGGGAATATTCGTACGACGACGCAGCCTTGTGTGGGCCCCATAACGGAAAGCGATTGGATGAAGAAAACGACAAGTATAAGTTGTTTATTAATAATGGCGTAGTTGTTACCGTTAACACTGTTTAGATACCCGGTGGTTAAAAATACAGTAATAACGCGTGGTTGCATAGTAGCACACGGATTGCACAGTATAGTTGAATTATTGATTCGTACGTAAGAAGGCACTACTCAATAATTGTTACAGTAGTTATTATTCAATATTTTATTTTATTGATTCAATAATTGCTGCGTTGATATTTTATATTATTGTTGTTTCAATAATTGTTGCTGCACAGTATTTTCATTTATCAGATCAATAATTCATATTATTTGAATAATATTATTAGATAACATTATTGACAATGTCTAGAAAGTTCTGTCTAAGGAGAGGTTTGGTCATCTAATTGCGCGCCAGTAAGGAGAAATCCTTATTGGAAAGCCCCCTCTTTCCTGGGAACGGCCTGGTTGTCATAAATGTGATTCTGTAATATTATTTGTGAATAATTAATTATTGATTCATATGATAAGGAAATATTTATTTTATGTGGATATAAATGAGGGATATATTTTTGTGGTTAAAAATGAAGGAGTTAATGTTGAGGTGTTTTATCAGTATTTTTATCGGAATGGAGGTATTAAAAAATCAAATCAGGGTTTTTGAGAAATATTGCGGGTGTTATAATTTTTAATCCGACCGTTGGATCGTGGTAATTTTTGGATATGTTATACATATATAAGTTGAGTATATGTCCACAAATTTTGAACCGTTAAAAATGAACGTATGATTTATTATGAATTTTACAAGATGACTGGTTCAGAAATTGTTGAATTTTCGGAGTTTATCATTTTGGTGGAAAATTCTAGAATTGGTGGGCCCCACTTGTGGTTGGTGAAGAAATGTGCTGAATTATATTTCAAATGTGGTAGGTGGGAATAGTAGCAGGTAAAGCCATCAGGTTGCAGGTCAAACCTACCAAAATTTTCCTATAAATAGAGGGCTAAGTTAGAATTGAAAATTACACCAGAAACAAGTTTTCTCTCTTTCTCTCTCTAGATTATTGAGTGTATTTTGTGAGTATTTAGATACTTTGAGAGTTTCTATTCATCAGAGCAAGTTTCTTTCAGCCTTATACCGGTATTCCGACCAGAAGTACTGATATTTTGAGGTAAGGGATATTATTTTCTTCTTAAATGATATTATTTTCTTCAATATCATTATGCTGAAATATTGATATGAGTTTTTATCAAATTTGGAACTTTTTGTGTCGGGGGTTACTATTCACGTATACGGCACTATTCACGTATACGGTACTATTCACGAATACGGCACTATTCACCGAAAAATAAAATTTTCCCTTTTTGTCCAAGATGTCTATTATGGTTACTATCTTTGATTGTATCCATGTTTTGATCTTTATTTTTGAATTCTGCTTCACAATTGATTATTATGAAGTATTATTGATCTTGGATAAACTGTTATACGAATCCCTACTATTTGTCCTTCTGTCTCATTGGATTCGTTCTCTTTAAGATATTTTTCATCATCCTCAGTCCTAAATGATGATATTAATGAATATCTTTGGCCTGTAGTGCAAAGATGTATGATTACTTGATGAATATCTTTGGCCTGTAGTGCAAAGATGTATGATTACTTGATGAATATCTTTGGCCTGTAGTGCAAAGATGAACAGGTGTTGAGATGAACATGACTGACAGGTGATACAAATGAATATCTTTGGCCTGTAGTGCAAAGATGAATATTTGGTTAAAGATGATTATTAATTGATGTTACAGGGATAAAATATTGATGATGGACTTTTAAATCTTAGAAGATAGTAGAATTCTTTCTCTACTTGACTCTTCTAATGGTTTGTTGTTTCCGCTGCAGTTGTTGATCTAAAACTTGTTGTCGATTATATTTTATCAGATTTTTCCCTGTTGAAGACTAACGATAATTTGTTGTATATTATCTTAGTCATAATATTCTTTACTGGGCTAGTTGAGCTCACCCTTTTCCTTTTTGTTCCATTTTTCTTCTCAGGAGGTGAGAACATAGCAGGATCTAGTCGGGGTATGGAGTGATGGTTCTAGAAAGATGTATTAGCAGTCCTCACTATTTCTGTAAAATAGTGTTTGAATAATTGTAATGAGGATTTATTTGAGTGTGGATATTGTCTAGAAGACAATATTTGTATTTAAACTCACAGTATGTGTTGTCGTATTTTGCACGACATTTGTATTATTGAAGTTGTAGTTTGCTTTCTGTACCATGTATTTGGCGACTCAGAATGGGTGTTGTATACCTATTTTGGGGGCGTCACAGTTGGTATCAGAGCTTAGGGATATGATCCCTGGCTGAGATGTGAGACAAGAACTAGGAGGGGAGAGACGGGGAATTCCTTCGCTAGTATGACCTGACTAAGTTTATTTGGTGTTTATTTGGTCGGTCAGAGTATAGGGATAATATATGACATGACTATTAACCCTTGTTTTATGGCAGTATTTAAGAATGGCAGCTGAGAACGTTAATAATGGAGTAAATCAGACCGTGGAGACACCTTTGATCACTACCCAGGGGAACGTGCAACAGGAAGGCAATATTCCTCCTGTAAACAACGTTACCGAGCAAACGATGAATGATGGAATGTTTAGGAGCTTTTTGCAGTTCATGCAAAATCAGACGAGGGAGACTCGTGTGCAGAATACGGGTGGAAATGATAACAACGCGCGGTTTGTCACAGCTAAGCAGTTCAAAGAATTGGGACCACCAGAATTTAAGGGAAAGCCGGATCCGATCATGGCGGAAACGTGGGTCAAGCAAATTACCAAGATATTCGATGTCTTGGGATGCACGGAGGAACAGAAGGTTCCATTCGCCACTTTTATGTTCCGCGGTGAGGCAGACTACTGGTGGGAGTCTGTGAAGCGTACCCAGCCTGACGCACTCAACATGTCCTGGGAAACATTTCAAAAACTGTTCAATGACAAGTACTTTCCTGAAAGTATTCGTCATATGAAGGAGGTGGAGTTTATCAGACTGGAACAAAACAACATGACGGTGTCCCAGTACGAGGCGAAGTTTGCAGAGTTATCCAGGTTTGCATCTCATTTGGTCGAAAATGAGGAACGAATGACAAGGATGTTTCTGAGAGGTCTAAAACCCGAGATTCGACAATATCTTATCTCTCATAAATTTTCTTTATATTCAGATGTTGTAAACAGGGCTCAATTATTAGAGCGAGATAATGAGTATGTTCAACCGAGGGACCACAACCAGGGTCATACCGGTGGCGGCAGTCATCGAAGCAATGACAACCAGAGGGAAGGAAAGCATTCGGACAAAAGCGGTAACCACTCGGGTGGTCATCGTGGCCATGATAATAGGAGAGGTGAGTCAAGTGAAAATTTCAAGAAGAGAAGATTTAACGATGACAGGAAGACGTCGATAGCAGCACCAGCACCAGGAACAAATTCTAGGGGAGGAGAACGACCGCCAGTTAGATGTTACAAATGCGGAGAGGAGGGACATATCAGCCCAAACTGCCCACAACAATTCAAGGTATGTTATAACTGTGGAAAGGAGGGTCATATAGCTCGAGAGTGTTCTGTAGTAAAACCAAGTTCAGCGGGGATGGTGACTCCAAAAGTTGTCCCGGATAAGTCAAAGTCAACGGTTCCTGGAAGAGCGTTTTTCGTGACTGGTCAAATGCGAGGAACCCGAACGAAATTATCACGGGTTAGTTAATTATAAATTTTTGCGAAGTTTATACCTTATTAGATACCGGTTCTACCCATTCTTTTATCTCTCCTGCTTGTGCTCAACGTTTAAACTTGACTCCGGAGAAGTTAAACTTTGACCTATCTGTGGAAACTCCGTTAGGAGAAACTTTCGTTACATCCACTATTTATAAATCTTGTTTGATCCAAGTTGGCACCATCACATTACCTGTTGACCTTATCTCTTTAAAGATACTTGCTTTTGATGTGATTTTAGGAATTGATTGGTTAACTACTCATCATGCCAAATTGATTGCTTTTGTAAGGTTGTTAGTTTTCATATTCCTAAGCAACCTGTTATTCAAATTCAAGCAACTAAACCATTGAAGTCAAACTCTTTCATATCAAGCCGTAAAGTCATTCGTTTATTGAAAAACGGATGTCAAGCTTTCTTAGCTATGTTATGAACTTGAACAAAAATACGTTAGATGTGAATGATATTTCTATTGTTAGTAAAATTTTGACGTATTTCCTGAAGAATTTCCTGGCTTAACCCAGAGCGTGATATTGAATTTTTGTATTGATCTTCAACCCGATACAAAACTCATTTCTAAAATCTTATATCGAATGACTCCTATTGAACTTCGGGAGTTAAAAACCTAACTATAGAAGTTGATAACCGAGCCTTTATCTGGTGACTTCCTTTATGGAATGCACTGAATCCAGACTCTCCGTAGGGGACGCCATATTCGTGCGGTAGTAAACTGATAGGTGTCATTGTGACGTGCTATCGAAGGTTGGGATATGAGTCACAGTTGAGAGCAATCTAAGTAGGTAATCGAAGTACGTAGCTTTCTAGGCTTAGCTGGTTATTATCGGAGATTTGTGGAAGGATTTTCTCGAATCGCTACTCCGTTAACTCAGCTGACTCGGAAAGATACAAAATTCGTATGGAGTGAGGAATGCGAGAAGAGTTTCCAAGAACTCAAGAGGAGACTCATTTCGGCACCTGTTCTGACAATACCATCTGGTTCGGATGGATTTGTTATCTACAGCGATGCTTCAGGCAAAGGGTTAGGATGTGTTCTCATGCAACATGGGAAAGTCATAGCCTATGCCTCACGACAACTCAAAGAATATGAGAGGAATTATCCTACTCATGATTTGGAGTTGGCAGCAGTCGTTTTTGCGTTGAAGATCTGGAGACACTACCTGTATGGGGAGAAAGTGGAGATCTATACAGATCATAAAAGCCTCAAATATTTCTTCACCCAAAAGGAACTCAACATGCGGCAACGACGTTGGCTTGAGCTGTTGAAAGATTACGATCATACCATCCAATATCATCCTGGAAAAGCGAACGTAGTAGCTGACGCATTGAGTAGAAGATTATACGCGGGTACGAGTGCAATGTTGTTAACACAAAGGCCCATTTTGTATGACTTGCAAAGGATGGAGATAGAGATGAAGGCTCCAAGTACCCACATGATGATATCAAATATACGAGTAGAACCGACTTTAATCGATAAAGTTAAAGCTGCTCAAGCTACGGATATAGAGCTGATGCGTATGAAGAAGAAAGTGCAAGAAGGTGCTATTCCAGAAGCAAGAATCGATGAAGAAGGAATACTTCGAGTCAACTCCAGACTTTGTGTTCCTAACGATTTTGACTTGAAGCATAGAATAATGATGGAGGCACACAACACACCGTTTGCAATCCATCCTGGGAGTACCAAAATGTATCACGATCTTCGACATACATTTTGGTGGAGCAATATGAAAAGAGAGATCGCGGAGTTTATCTCGAGGTGTTTAACTTGTCAACGTGTAAAGGCGGAGCATCAAGTGCCAAAGGGTCCATTGCAACCACTTGAGATCCCGAAATGGAAGTGGGAACACATTACTATGGATTTTGTTACAGGTCTTCCCAAGGTTTCTCAAGGCATAGATGCGATTTGGGTTATTGTTGATAGATTAACCAAGTCCGCTCATTTCTTGCCGATACGTGAGACTTATTCCCTTGAACGTCTTGCTAGTATGTACGTGAACGAGATTGTGAGATTGCATGGCATGCCAGTATCCATAGTTTCGGATCGTGACCCAAGATTCACTTCACGATTTTGGGTTAGCTTGCAGAAAGCTATGGGCACGGATTTACGATTCAGTTCAGCATACCATCCTCAAACGGACGGACAATCAGAGAGGACTATTCAAACTCTTGAAGATCTATTAAGACTTTGTGTCTTAGATCTCAAAGGGAGTTGGGATAAGTACCTACCATTGGTGGAATTCTCCTACAACAACAGTTATCAGGCGAGCATAGGTATGGCTCCATTTGAGGCGTTGTATGGAAGAAAATGTCGTTCTCCAGTATGCTGGGACGAGGTGGGTGAAGCAACATTGTTGGGACCAGAATTGGTACGCATTACTACAGAGAAGATCCAAACGATTCGACAACGTATACAAACGGCACAGGATCGACAAAAGAGTTATGCGGATCTTCATCGGAAGGACGTGGAATTTAATATTGGGGATCATGTATTATTACGTGTTGCACCATGGAAGGGAGTTACAAGATTTGGGAAGAGAGGAAAGCTCAATCCAAGATTTGTTGGTCCATTTGAGATTCTTGAGCGAATAGGAAATGTGGCATATAGACTCGCATTACCTCCAAGCATGTCTCGTGTTCATAATGTTTTTCACATATCTATGCTTCGTAAATATGTTAAAGACCCGAACCACATTATTGAGTTAGAACCAGACGAGATAGCTGAAGATTTAACGTACGAGGAGGTACCTGTTAAGATCTTGGATAGGAAAGAGCATGTCCTACGCACGAAGGTTATACCACAAGTTAAGGTTTTGTGGAGAAACCATGCTATTGAAGAAATGACCTGGGAGTTGGAATCAGAAATGAAAGCGAGGTATCCTCACCTTTTTGAAACATCAGGTACGTACGTCAATTTCGAGGACGAAATTTCATAAGGAGGGGAGGTTGTAAGACCCCAACTTATTAATGAATAAAATCAAATTTTCTCTAAATATTATTGTGAATAATAAGGGGTTAATTTGATATAATACTTTGGTTATGGGTGAAATGTGCAAATTTTGCAAAATAAGCAAGTGGTTATAAAATATTTATTTTTGGTCGGTGAATATTCGGTTGGTCGTGGAATATTCTTGCTGTCGGGGAATATTCGTACGACGACGCAGCCTTGTGTGGGCCCCATAACGGAAAGCGATTGGATGAAGAAAACGACAAGTATAAGTTGTTTATAATATAACGGCGTAGTTGTTACCGTTAATACTGTTGGATACCCGGTGGTTAAAAATACAGTAATAACGCGTGGTTGCATAGTAGCACACGGATTGCACAGTATATTGAATTATTGATTCGTACGTAAGAAGGCACTACTCAATAATTGTTACAGTAGTTATTATTCAATATTTTATTTTATTGATTCAATAATTGCTGCGTTGATATTTTATATTATTGTTGTTTCAATAATTGTTGCTGCACAGTATTTTCATTTATCAGATCAATAATTCATATTATTTGAATAATATTATTAGATAACATTATTGACAATGTCTAGAAAGTTCTGTCTAAGGAGAGGTTTGGTCATCTAATTGCGCGCCAGTAAGGAGAAATCCTTATTGGAAAGCCCCCTCTTTCCTGGGAACGGCCTGGTTGTCATAAATGTGATTCTGTAATATTATTTGTGAATAATTAATTATTGATTCATATGATAAGGAAATATTTATTTTATGTGGATATAAATGAGGGATATATTTTTGTGGTTAAAAATGAAGGAGTTAATGTTGAGGTGTTTTATCAGTATTTTTATCGGAATGGAGGTATTAAAAATCAAATCAGGGTTTTTGAGAAATATTGCGGGTGTTATAATTTTTAATCCGACCGTTGGATCGTGGTAATTTTTGGATATGTTATACATATATAAGTTGAGTATATGTCCACAAATTTTGAACCGTTAAAAATGAACGTATGATTTATTATGAATTTTACAAGATGACTGGTTCAGAAATTGTTGAATTTTCGGAGTTTATCATTTTGGTGGAAAATTCTAGAATTGGTGGGCCCCACTTGTGGTTGGTGAAGAAATGTGCTGAATTATATTTCAAATGTGGTAGGTGGGAATAGTAGCAGGTAAAGCCATCAGGTTGCAGGTCAAACCTACCAAAATTTTCCTATAAATAGAGGGCTAAGTTAGAATTGAAAATTACACCAGAAACAAGTTTTCTCTCTTTCTCTCTCTAGATTATTGAGTGTATTTTGTGAGTATTTAGATACTTTGAGAGTTTCTATTCATCAGAGCAAGTTTCTTTCAGCCTTATACCGGTATTCCGACCAGAAGTACTGATATTTTGAGGTAAGGGATATTATTTTCTTCTTAAATGATATTATTTTCTTCAATATCATTATGCTGAAATATTGATATGAGTTTTTATCAAATTTGGAACTTTTTGTGTCGGGGGTTACTATTCACGTATACGGCACTATTCACGTATACGGTACTATTCACGAATACGGCACTATTCACCGAAAAATAAAATTTTCCCTTTTTGTCCAAGATGTCTATTATGGTTACTATCTTTGATTGTATCCATGTTTTGATCTTTATTTTTGAATTCTGCTTCACAATTGATTATTATGAAGTATTATTGATCTTGGATAAACTGTTATACGAATCCCTACTATTTGTCCTTCTGTCTCATTGGATTCGTTCTCTTTAAGATATTTTTCATCATCCTCAGTCCTAAATGATGATATTAATGAATATCTTTGGCCTGTAGTGCAAAGATGTATGATTACTTGATGAATATCTTTGGCCTGTAGTGCAAAGATGAACAGGTGTTGAGATGAACATGACTGACAGGTGATACAAATGAATATATTTGGCCTGTAGTGCAAAGATGAATATTTGGTTAAAGATGATTATTAATTGATGTTACAGGGATAAAATATTGATGATGGACTTTTAAATCTTAGAAGATAGTAGAATTCTTTCTCTACTTGACTCTTCTAATGGTTTGTTGTTTCCGCTGCAGTTGTTGATCTAAAACTTGTTGTCGATTATATTTTATCAGATTTTTCCCTGTTGAAGACTAACGATAATTTGTTGTATATTATCTTAGTCATAATATTCTTTACTGGGCTAGTTGAGCTCACCCTTTTCCTTTTTGTTCTATTTTTCTTCTCAGGAGGTGAGAACATAGCAGGATCTAGTCGGGGTATGGAGTAATGGTTCTAGAAAGATGTATTAGCAGTCCTCACTATTTCTGTAAAATAGTGTTTGAATAATTGTAATGAGGATTTATTTGAGTGTGGATATTGTCTAGAAGACAATATTTGTATTTAAACTCACAGTATGTGTTGTCGTATTTTGCACGACATTTGTATTATTGAAGTTATAGTTTACTTTCTGTACCATGTATTTGGCGACTCAGAATGGGTGTTGTATACCTATTTTGGGGGCGTCACATCTGGCGACTCAAAATGGGTGATGTATACCTATTTTGGGCGCATCATATTTTACTTTTCTTATGTGAAGATATAGATATATATATTTAGCATTTTGTAGTGGGAATTTTAGATTTCTTTGTTGATTTATTTTTTTTATCTGGGTTTTTTCTTATCTATGGTCATTGATGATTTGTTTGTGAATCAAATGATGGAAGAAGATGAAGAATAGAGATTTTTGTGTAGGTTTTGTAACAATAGTTTTTTAGTGGAAAGTCTTGGGGGGTCAGATGAGGGGTATGACTTGCTTCTGGCCTTCTGGCTCAGTTGTAGTGCTGCATATTGGCATGTTGTTGTGCTTCGCCTGCTTCCTAGTGCCTACAAGTATGGAAACCTTCGTTTCAGTTATTAACCGAATAACCGAATAGTTTATTCGATAATTCGATTATCTCCTACTTCGGTTAACAGTTCGAATATCAAAATAGTGTTGATTTCGGTTTTAGGTTATAATCGAATAAGCTATTCGGTTATATCCGAATAAGCTATTGGGTTCGGTTATAAACGAATGCTCAGCCCTAGTGAGGTGAAGCTACAAGATATTCAGAAAAGGTGTTTTGAAGATCCAAATTTAATAAATGAGTCTTAGATCAATGTGCTTCATCGCCAATTCGGAGAAAGAGAAGGAAGATTGGATCAATTCGATCGGCCGGTCAATTAATCGGCACTATCTCTCGGTTACTGATAAATAAGTGTAATAAAAAATTTGGAGAAAGATGAGAACGAAATGTTGGTTTGAGAAATCAAGAAGAGCGTTGGTTAGCAGGCGGTGTTCGGCTTCAATCATGTTCGCCTTTCCCCATTCAGCTTACTGCGAATGATGTTTTTTAGTAATACAATAATGTGGAATCAATCAGTTACACAAGGACTGGTGTATGTCAACAAAGTTCAGAAACAAGACTTCATTGAATGAATTGCCAACAAATGTTCGTTAGGACACAAACCGTGGTTATTATTATTGATATTATTATTAGTATTATTATTGTTGTTGTTGTTGTTATTATTATTATTGTTGTTGTTGTTGTTGTTGTTGTTGTTGTTGTTCTTCTTCTTCTTCTTCTTCTTCTTCTTCTTCTTCTTATTATTATTATTACTGTTTTTATTATTATTATTATTGTTATTAGTATTGTTATTATTATTATTTTTATTATATTATTATTATTATTGTTATTATTGTTATTGTTATTGTTATTATTATTATTATTATTATTATTATTATTATTATTATTATATTATTATTATTATTATTGTTATTATTGTTATTATTATTATTATTATTATTATTATTATTATTATTATTATTATTGTTATAAAATATTTATCAAAATAATTCCACTCCCCCTCTGTTCGTCATCTCCTTTTGTTTTATTTAATTGTTATGAATTGATTTAGTATATAGTAATATTCTTTGGGTAATTTAGTAGCTAAATCTTATAGTGCTTGAGTGGTCTCTTGGCCAAAACCTCAACCTTGAGGTTTTGGGATCTGGATAGTGACATCTTTTTAGGAATTAATTTGATTAAAGTTGACATCAGCGGTGCCATGTGCCATGTAAGCGCCATGCGTGACACATCAGCAGGTTAATGCTAATGTGGCATCTGGGGGCTAAATATTAAAATTTTCGAATAGAAAGGAATTCGATTTGCGACAAAAAAAAGATATCAAAATCACCTAAAATATTACTGCATGGGAAGGGATAAAGAGATTGTTTTTAGAGAAATATTTTCCGGCTTCAAAGACTGCCAATATTTAAAAAGAAATTTGTGGTGTGCGGTAGAACAACAGAGAATCCCTCCATGAATATTGAGAACATTTTAAGAGATTATGTGCAAGCTGACCCCATCATCAAATCAGTCCACCTCTTGGCCCCTTCCCATGCTCCCCCACCCCACACCCAAAATCAATCCACCTACGCCCCTTGGATTGAAATGATAATATAAATCAACTTTTTCATTTCTTCCTTCTTTCTCTCTAACAAGAAAAACCTTAAGTCTCTTGAGTAAGGGAAGGTTCCTCTCTATTTTTAGAAAGGCCCTCTCTTAGATGTGTTCTTCGTTTTCATTTTACTTATTTGACGTAATTTAGATTTCTACTCTTGTATGGGAGTTTGTTTTTATTTTGAGTTGAGTGATTTGTCTCTTTATTCATTAGAGAGTGTCTCTTTCTCATCTTTTGTGGAATCTTGTTTTTAACATTATGTAAGATTTTATTAAGAAAGATATGTTATCCTGCTCCTCGGTGATGGTACATATGCTCTGACTTAGATGCAAGATCATTATTGATGACATGATATTCAGTATTGAAGGATCGGTCATATATCTGAAATTTTTATAGTTATTTTTATGTTTATATTTCTAAAGTAATTATGGTGCTCACTGACTATTGGCTACAATTAATTAATCTTTTTAATTTGATTTATTAACTATTTTGAAGGGACAATATTTGTATTTTTTTATTAGTTGTAAACTTTTCATGAATAGTAATAGATTTACACATTCAATATATTTCAGACTTTTAGATTATTTAAGAAAAAAAAGATGACCAACCAACCAAAATATCCATGTATATTATACGCACTCCTCTTTATTTTAATAATTTGGTTTAAATGCTTCTTCTTTTTTTTTTGTCCTTATTTGTACTATTTTTTTAGTTTATTATCAGAAGTTTAAATTTATTATTGTGCTTAATTAACTTAATTAATTAAATTTAATGTTACATTTAGTAATATGTTAAAAGTATTGCAATTTTAACATATTTATTAAATATTATTGAATTAATTAGTTGGCCATTTTTACGACTGTTAAATTACGTACATTTGACAAAAACTCTTTGAATGAATCATAAATAATTTAACATAAATTAGTATATGGGTAATTTAATAAAAGATGAATATTAAAAAAATATACCCAGTAATTTTAAGTATGTATCAAGCTTTGAGAAAACAATTACTAGTACATAATTTCTATCAAATAAAATATGATAAAATATAACCATTTTTTTAGCTAATAATAAATACGTAATTAATAATCTAAATATTATTAATTATCTAACTTAAATCTAACTTAATTGCCAGTGTGATTTTCTTCTCCAACATTTTAAATTATAACACACGCTATTTGTTATAAAATCATACATAGTATGTGAATGTCTAAATGCATTCTTAAACTCTTTATTATTATGTTCATTCATCATTCTCAAGTTCATTTGAATCTCTCCAAGTTCATTTGATTCTACACCTTCCTATGACTATTGAGTTTACAAGTATTTATGTACATGTGCCTATAAATAAGAGTATTGTCAATAGAATGATGTACACATAACTACAATTATAAGATTACATGAAATAAAAAGTACTCTCTCCTTTCCCCTAATCGTCATTGTGACAACCTGAATTTTTATAAGTTATTAAAATAAGAATTTATTAATTAAAATTCTTATTATGAGATATTTTGAATTTGAGTATGTATATGTATGTGCTGTATATTTTGAAATATGTGATGGTGTGAAGAGAAATATATATTCATATATTGGGAAAGTGAGGTTTAATAGTATTTTCATATATTCATATATATGAAAATACTATTAATCTGTATTCATATATTGAGAAATATAATCTGAAAATACTATTTCTCAATATATTCATATATTGAGAAATATATATTCATATTTGTTTAATCTGTATTTTTGATTCTGGGGACAGAATCTTTGTAAGGAGGGAAGAATGTGACAATCTAAGATTTTAGTAATTATAATTTAAAATATTTTTTAAATGAAATAAATATTTATTGATGTGGTTATTATTAGTAAATATTTATGACTAGATAATATTATAAATTAAATTAATTTATAATTTAGAGAGTTGTAAAATAACATGAGATATTATATTGTTGTTTTAATTTAATAATTCAAGATGGTATGATAAGTTATTAAATAAAAATTATAATAAAATTATAATTTTGTGATAATTGTTTAAGTGAAAAATTTATTTAAAATATAGTATGTGATTAATTTATTTGATTAATGTGGATATGAAAATCTAAATAAATAACATGTGATTATAAATTGTAAACTAAATTATTTATTAAAATAAATTAATGGAGTTTAATTTAGTTTTAGCCAAACAAGGCTTAAATATATTAATTCTTTAAAATTTAAGGGGTTTTTGTGACAACCCCAAAATAGGTCCATTTCACCCAACCTATTCTGAGTCGCCAAATACATGGTACAGAAAACAACTACAACTTTATTACAATAATTGTCGTACAAAATACAACAACACATATGCTGTGAGTTTGGATACAAATATATACCAACTGTGACTCGTGTCCCAACCGTAATGTGACAAATGTCCCATCAGTGGACAACACCTCACAGTGATACCTACATAAAGGTATAGTCAAAAACTGTTTTAAAAATTAGAATCTTTAGGAAGTGCTCAAGGAAACTTTCGTACATGAGAGGCCATGCTTTCAAGTTATGATAGATATCATATGTCCACAGAATTATCCTTGGTTGACCTAATAGACCCCAAAGAAAAATAAGAATATTACTATCATATTCTTTCTAATGGCGAGTCTTCTCTTGACATATCATTATCTTCACTGTCTTTAATCGTGAATTATACTTCAAACAAACACCAAAATTATATAGGTAGTGCTCGTAAATATACTCAGCAAGTGGATGTTCACAACCCTGTCTTATAATGACATGAGGTTGTATGACATTAGACATCTTATATGATAGTGAAAAAACACCCTTCCAACGTTAGGTTCACCTCACCCTATTTGATTCACCAAATATAACTACTAAATGATGACCACCGTTCTATTCCCTTGTTACCCCCGCTCGACCCAACTACACTCGTATTACCTGAAAGGAATTTTGAAACAGAAGGCTGAGCACAACTAGCTCAGTAAAGAATATCATGACTAAAGATAAATAAATTATCAATAGTCTTTATCTGTAAGACCCCGAATTTTATGAAATAAAAGTATTCAATTTTTCTTATAATTACTATTCAGTAAATGGTTAAATTGATAAATGTTAAAGTTATGGGTGATATATGAATTTTTTCTCAAAATGCACAAGTGGTTATAAAATATTCATTGTTGTCGGGGAATATTCGTTTGGTCGTGGAATATTCTTTCTGTCGGGGAATATTCGTACGACGGCGCAGCCATTTGTGGGCCCCATAACAGAATAACTGTCGGATGAAGAAAACGACAAAATTGAGTTTTTATAAATAAACGGCGTAGTTGTTACCGTTAACACTGTTGGAATACCCGGTGGTTAAAATACAGTAATACGCGTCGTCACACAATAGCACACGGTATTGCACAGTATTTTTGAATTATTGATTCTTACGAAGGAAGACACTACTCAATAATTGTTACAGTAGTTACTGTTCAATATTTTATTTTTTTGATTCAATAATTGTTGCGTTGATATTTTATATTATTGTTGTTTTAATAATTGTTGCTGCACAGTATTTTCCTTTATCAGATCAATAATTCATATTATTTGAATAATATTATTAGATAACATTATTGACAATGTCTAGAAAGTGCGGTCTAAGGAGAGGTTTGGTCATCTAATTGCGCACAAGTAAGGAGAAATTCTTATTGGAAAGCCCCCTCTTTCCTGGGAACGGTCTGGTTGTCATAAATGTGATTCTGTAATATTATTTGTGAATAATTAATTATTGATTCATATGATAAGGAAATATTTATTTTATGTGGATATAAATGAGGGATATATTTTTGTGGTTAAAAATGAAGGAGTTAATATTGAGGTTTTTATCAGTATTTTTGTCAGAATGGAGGTATTAAAAATCAGGGTTTTTGAGATATTTTGCGGGGGTTATAATTTTTAATCCGACCGTTGGATCGTAGTAATTTTTGGATATGTTATACATATATAAGTTGAGTATATGTCCACAAATTTTGAACCGTTAAAAATTAACGTATGATTTATTATGAATTTTACGAGATGACTGGTTAAACAATTGTTGAATTTTCGGGGTTTATCATTTTGGTAGAAAATTCTAGAATTGGTGGGCCCCACTCTTGGTTGGTGAAGAAATGTGCTGAGATTTTTATTCAAATGTGGTGGGTGAAAATAGTAGCAGGTAAAGCCATCAGGTTGCAGGTTAAGTCTGCTTCGGCGTGCTAACATTTTCTTATAAATAGATGGCTAAGTTAGAATTGAAAATCACACCAGAAACATAAGCTTTCTCTCTTTCTCTCTCTACATTATGAAGCATATTTTGTGAGAATTTAGATACTTTGAGAGTTGCTATTCAGTGTAAGTTTCTTTCAGCCTTATACCGATCAGAAGTACTGCTCTCTTGAAGTAAGGGATAGTAAGGGATTTTAAGGGTTGTTATATTTTTCAGTTTCGTAATTTTTCCGACCTTCAAAAATTCTGGAAAAATTTGAAATGATAATTTGATGAGTTTTCTTGATTGTGTCCAAAAATGACGATTTTTGGATGTATAGATTAAGAGTTGTGAATTTTATGAGAAAAGACTATTTTAAAAGTAACCACTTATAACTCCTTGTGGTTAACTCCAAAATTGATGAAATTTTTATTGAGAGTACATCTATATAATATCAGTGTACTCTGTAAATTTTGGAATTTTTGGATAAAAGGACAATTTATGATAAATGTCTAAATATTCGGCGGTTTTGGCCATATGAAAAATAGTAAATAAATTTTAAAAATTTTGAGAAAAATATATGTTCAATATGGGACTATATTCTTATAAATCCCAGAAAAGAAATATTTTTGGAACTGATTTAATATTTTTAATGAAAATAGACTAGTTATAAATAATTGAATTAAATATGTTATGTGAAGGAAGAAAATTGGAAAATATGATTTTATGGCTTGAGAATCATATATGTGGTATAGGCAGATTTTTTTATGAGGGTTTTGGTGAATGGTAATGAAATCTTATGAGTTTGGCATTTCATGATGATTAAATGCATTAATTAATAAAGTGTAAACAATTAAAATAAATTGTTTATAAGTTTAAAGAAATGTTATTCTTTCAATATCATTATACCGAAATATTGGTATGAATTTTATTATAGAATTTCTACCTTTTTGTGTTGGGATTACTATTCATGAGTTACTATTCACGAGTTACTATTCACGAAAAAAAATTTATTTCTTTTTCTGACCAAATTATCGTTGATTTATGATTGTTGCTCCTGAAAATAAATGTAGTTGTTGATAATATTGTTTTTATTATCATATATAATATTTTTATAACCCTGATGTTGAATTTCTCTTTCACTTGAGTGTAAAGATGGGTAAATTATTGGTATGATCGCGACTGAGGAATATCTTTGGCCTGTAGTGCAAAGATGAATTGTTAACTGGTATGATCATGACCATTGAATTTATAATTGAATATCTTTAGCTTAAGTATAAAGATGAATTGATTAACATGGTTATAATTATTATTTATATAAATTCTGAAATGATTATATATTTCTTTGAGATATGAATATCTTTGGCCTGTAGTGCAAAGATGAACTGTTGATGAATATCTTTGGCTCGTAGTGCAAAGATGAATTATTGATGAATATCTTTGGCTCGTAATGCAAAGATGACTTGTTGTTGAATATCTTTGGCCTGTAGTGCAAAGATGAGTTGTTGATGAATATCTTTGGCTCGTAATGTAAAGATGACCTGTTGTTGAATATCTTTGGCCTGTAGTGTAAAGATGACTTGTTGATGAATATCTTTGGGCCGTAGTGCAAAGATTAATTTATTAGTATGATTATGAACATGATCTGTGATTTGGTATAACCATGATCTTTGATGTTTCAGGTGATGAAAATTATCTTTGTTCTGGATGAGAAAAGAAATTTAGAACTACAATTACGATTATGAGTTATACACGTAATTGTGGACAGGAATTGTTGATTGATATTACAGGGATAAAACATTGTTGGTGGACTTTTAACATGGAGAAGATAATAGACTTTATGGTCTATTTGACTCTTCTAATGGATTGCTCGTTCCGCTGCAACTATGGTTGAAAAGTTTTATCATCTACCATATGTTCTAAATCTCTGATTTATTACTGATGAAGGCTATTGATAATTTAATTATCTTTAGTCATGATATTCTTTACTGAGCTAGTTGTGCTCACCCTTTTGTTTCATAATTCCTTTCAGGTAATAAGAGTGTAGCTGGGTCGAGCGGGGGTAACAAGGGAATAGAACGGTGGTCATCATTTAGTAGTTATATTTGGTGAAGAAAATAGGGTGAGGCGAACCCAACGTTGGAAAGGTGTTTTGTCACTGTCATACAAGATGTCTAATGACATACAACCTCGTGTCATTATAAGACACGGTTGTGTACATCCACTTGCTGAGTATATTTAAGAACACTACCTATATAATCTTGGTGTTTGTTTGAAGTATAATTCACGATTAAAGACAGTGGAGATAATGATATGTCAAGAGAAGACTCACCATTGGAAAGAATATGATAGTAATCTTCTTATTTTTCTTTGAGGTCTATTAGGTCAACCAAGAATAATTCTGTGGACATATGATATCTATCATAACCTAGACGCATGGCCTCCCATGTACGAAGGTTTCCTTGAGCACTTCCCAAAGATTCAAATTTCTAAAACAGTTTTTGACTATACCTTTATGTAAGGTATCATTGTGAGGTGCTATCCACGATTGGGACATGAGTCACATTTGGTATATATTTGTATCCAAACTCACAGCATATGTGTTGTTGTATTTTGCACGACAATTGTTGTAATAAAGTTGTAGCTATTTTCTGTACCATGTATTTGGCGACTCAGAATAGGTTGGATGGAATGGACTTGTTTTGGGGTTGTCACAGGTGGTATCAGAGCTTAGAGATATGGTCTCTGGCGGAAATCAGGGAATAGAACTAGGAGGGGAGAGATGAGTAAATCCTTCGCTAGTGTGTCCTACCTAAGCTTATTTGTTGGTCAGTCATAATATCGGGATATTATGTGATATGTTAATTTGTTTAATTGACCCTTGTTTTGAAGCTGTATTCTAGAATGATATCTGAAATACAGGATATGAGCAATGGAGAAATCATGATGACAGGGAAGATGGAATCTAAAATGAAAGCAAGGTATTCTCAACTCTTTGAATTACCAGGTACGTAAATTTCGAGGACGAAATTTCATAAGGAGGAGAGATTGTAAGACCCCGAATTTTATAAAATAAAAGTATTCAATTTTTCTTATAATTACTATTCAGTAAATGGTTAAATTGATAAATGTTAAAGTTATGGTCGATATATAATTTTTTTTTCAAAAATACACAAGTGGTTATAAAATATTCATTGTTATCGGAGAATATTCGTTTGGTCGTAGAATATTCTTTCTGTCGGGGAATATTCGTACAACGGCACAGCTATTTGTGGGCCCCATAACAGAATAACTGTCGAATGAAGAAAACGACAAAATTGAGTTTTTATAAATAAACGGCGTAGTTGTTACCGTTAACACTGTTGGAATACCTGGTGGTTAAAAACAGTAATACGCGTCGTCACACAGTAGCACACGGTATTGTACAGTATTTTTGAATTATTGATTCTTACGAAGGAAGACACTACTCAATAATTGTTACAGTAGTTACTGTTCAATATTTTATTTTTTTGATTCAATAATTGTTGCGTTGATATTTTATATTATTGTTGTTTCAATAATTATTGCTGCACAGTATTTTTCTTTATCAGATCAATAATTCATATTATTTGAATAATATTATTAGATAACATTATTGGCAATGTCTAGAAAGTTCTGTCTAAGGAGAGGTTTGGTCACCTAATTGCGCGCCAGTAAGGAGAAATTCTTATTGGAAAGCCCCCTCTTTCCTGGGAACGGCCTGGTTGTCATAAATATGATTCTGTAATATTATTTGTGAATAATTAATTATTGATTCATATGATAATGAAATATTTATTTTATGTGGATATAAATGAGGGATATATTTTTGTGGTTAAAAATGAAGGAGTTAATGTTGAGGTTTTTATCAGTATTTTTGTCAGAATGGAGGTATAAAAAATCAGGATTTTTGAGATATTTTGCGGGGGTTATAATTTTTAATCCGACCGTTGGATCGTGGTAATTTTTGGATATGTTATACATATATAAGTTGAGTATATGTCCACAAATTTTGAACCGTTAAAAATGAACGTATGAGTTATTATGAATTTTACGAGATGACTGGTTTAGAAATTGTTGAATTTTCGGAGTTTATCATTTTGGTAGAAAATTCTAGAATTGGTGGGCCCCACTCTTGGTTGGTGAAGAAATGTGCTGAGATTTTTATTCAAATGTGATGGGTGGGAATAGTAGCAGGTAAAGCCATCAGGTTGCAGGTTAAGTCTGCTTCGTCGTGCTAACATTTTCCTATAAATAGAGGGCTAAGTTAGAATTGAAAATCACACCAGAAACATAAGCTTTCTCTCTTTCTCTCTCTATATTATGAAGCATATTTTGTGAGTATTTAGATACTTTGAGAGTTGCTATTCAGTGCAAGTTTCCTTCAGCCTTATACCGATCAGAAGTACTGCTCTCTTGAGGTAAGGGATAGTAAGGGATTTTAAGGGTTGTTATATTTTTCAGTTTCGAAATTTTTCTGACCTTTAAAAATTCTAGAAAAAATTGAAATGATAATTTGATGAGTTTTCTTGATTGTGTCCAAAAATGGTAATTTTTGGATGTATAGATTAAGAGTTGTGAATTTTATGAGAAAAGACTCCTTGTGGTTAACTCCAAAATTGATGAAATTTTTATTGAGAGTACATCTATATAATATCAATGTACTATGTGAATTTTGGAATTTTTGGATAAAAGAACAATTTATGATAAATATCTAAATATTTGGCGGTTTTGGCCATATGAAAAATAGTAAATGAATTTTAAAAATTTTGAGAAAAATATATGTTCTGTAACAACCCCAAAATAGGTCCATTCCATCCAACCTATTCTGAGTTGCCAAATACATGGTACAGAAAATAACTACAACTTTATTACAACAATTGTCGTGCAAAATACAACAACACATATGCTGTGAGTTTGGATACAAATATATACCAAATGTGACTCATGTTCCAACCGTGGACATCACCTCACAATAACACCTTACATAAAGGTATAGTCAAAAACTGTTTTAGAAATTAGAATCTTTGGAAAGTGCTTAAGGAAACCTTCGTACATGGGAGGCCACGCATCTAGGTTATGATAGATATCATATGGCCACAGAATTATCCTTGGTTGACCCAATAGACCCCAAAGAAAAACGAGAAGATTACTATCATATTCTTCCTAATGGTGAGTCTTCTCTTGACTTATCATTATCTCCACTGTCTCTAATTGAGAATTATACTTCAAACAAACACCAAGATTATATAGGTAGTGCCCATAGATATACTCAGCAAGTGGATGAGCACAACCCTGTCTTATGATGACACGAGGTTGTATGTCATTAGACATCTTGTATGATAGTGACAAAACACCCTTCCAACGTTGGGTTCGCCACACCCTATTTTTTTCACCAAATATAACTACTAAATGATGACCACCGTTCTATTCCCTTGTTACCCCCGCTCGACCCAGCTACACTCTTATTACCTGAAAGGAATTGTGAAGCAAAAGGGTGAGCACAACTAGCTCAGTAAAGAATATCATGACTAAAGATAATTAAATTATCAATAGCCTTCATCAATAATAAATCAGAGATTTAGAACATATGGTAAATGATAAAAATTTCAACCATAGTTGCAGCGGAACGAGCAATCCATTAGAAGAGTCAAATAGACTATAAAGTCTATTATCTTCTCCATGTTAAAAATCCACCAACAATATTTTATCCATGTAACATCACTCAACAGTTCCTTTCCACAATCATATGAATAACTCATAATCATAATTGTGACTATAAATTTTTCTTCGCACCCAGGACGAAGAATATTTTCATCACCTGTCTTTACCTGAAACATCAAAGATCATGGTTATACCAAATCACAATTCCTGTTTATAATCATACTAACAAATCCATCTTTGCACTACGGGCCAAAGATATTCATCAACAAACCATCTTTGCACTACGGGCCAAAGATATTCAACAAGTCATCTTTGCACTACGGGCCAAAGATATTCATCAACAATTCATCTTTGCACTACAGGCCAAAGATATTCATCAATATTTCATCTTTGCACTACAGGCCAAAGATATTAATATCTTAAAGAAATATATAATCATTTCAGAATTTATATAAACAATAATTATAACCATGTTGATCAATTCACCTTTGCACTTAAGCTTAAGATATTCAATTATAAATTCAATGGTCATGATCATACCAGTCACAATTCAACTTTGCACTACAGGCCAAAGAGAACCCTAGTCATGATCATACCAATAATCTACCCATCTTTACACTCCAGTGAAAGAGAATTTCAACATCAGGGTTATAAAAATGTTATATATGATGATAAAAATAATATGATCAACATATAGTTTTAATCTCAAGAGTAATATTCGTAACTCATGAATAGTAACCCCGACACAAAAGATAGAAATTCTACAATAAAATTCATACCAATATTTCGGTATAATGATATTGAAAGAATAACATTACTTAAATTTATAAACAATTTATTTTAATTGTTTACACTTTACTAATTAATGCATTTAATCATCATAAAATACCAAACTCATAAGATTTTATCACCAATAATCAAAACCCTCATCAAAAATCTGCATATACCTCATATAGGATTCTCAAGCCATAAAATCCTATTTTCCAATTTTCTTTCTTCACAAAACATATTTAATTCATTTACTCATAACTAGACCATTTTCATAAAAAATACCAAATCAGTTCCAAAAATATTTCTTTTCTGAGATTTAGCATAATATAGTCCCATAGTGAACATATATTTTTCTCAGAATTTTTAAAAGTCATTTACTATTTTTCATATGGCCAAAATAGCCGAATATTTAGACATTTATCAAAAATTATACTTTTATCTAAAAATTCTGAAATTCACAGAGTATACTCCTATTATATACATGTACTCCCAATAAAAATTTTATCAATTTTGGAGTTAACCACAAGGAATTATAAGCTGTTACTTTTAAAATAGTCTTTTCTCATAAAATTCATAACTCTCAATCTATACATCCAAAAATCACCATTTTTGGACACAATCAAGAAAACTCATCAAAATATCATTCCAAATTTTTCCAGAATTTTTGAAGATCAGAAAAATTACGAAACTGAAAATCATAACAACCCTTAAAATCCCTTAATATCCCTTACAATCCCTTACAATCCCTTACAATCCCTTACCTCAAAAGAGCAGTACTTCTGATCGGTATAAGGCTGAAGAAAACTTGCACTGAATAGTAACTCTCAAAGTATCTAAATACTCACAAAATATGCTTCATAATATAGAGAGAGAAAGAGAGAAAGCTTATGTTTCTGGTGTGATTTTCAATTCTAACTTAGCCCTCTATTTATAGGAAAATTTTGGTAGGTTTGACCTGCAACCTGATGGCTTTACCTGCTACTATTCCCACCCACCACATTTGAAATATAATTCAGCACATTTCTTCACCAACCACAAGTGGGGCCCACCAATTCTAGAATTTTCCACCAAAATGATAAACTCCAAAATTCAACAATTTCTGAACCAGTCATCTCGTAAAATTCATAACAAATCATACGTTCATTTTTAACGGTTCAAAATTTGTGGGCATATACTCAACTTATATATGTATAACATATCCAAAAATTACCACGATCCAACGGTCGGATTAAAAATTATAACCCCCGCAAAATATCTCAAAAACCCTGATTTTTAATACCTCCATTCCGACAAAAATACGGATAAAAACCTCAACATTAACTCCTTCATTTTTAACCACAAAAATATATCCCTCATTTATATCCACATAAAATAAATATTTCTTTATCATATGAATCAATAATTAATTATTCACAAATAATATTACAGAATCACATTTATGACAACCAGGCCGTTCCCAGGAAAGAGGGGGCTTTCCAATAAGGATTTCTCCTTACTGGCGCGCAATTAGATGACCAAACCTCTCCTTAGACAGAACTTTCTAGACATTGCCAATAATGTTATCTAATAATATTATTCAAATAATATGAATTATTGATCTGATAATGGGAAATACTGTGCAGCAACAATTATTGAAACAACAATAATATAAAATATCAACGCAACAATTATTGAATCAATAAAATAAAATATTGAACAGTAACTACTGTAACAATTATTGAGTAGTGCCTTCTTACGTAAGAATTAATAATTTCAAAAATACTATGCAATACCGTGTGCTACTGTGCAATAACGCGTATTACTGTATTTTAACCACCGGATATTCTAACAGTGTTAACGGTAACAACTACGCCGTTATTTGTAAAAACTCAAATTTGTCGTTTTCTTCACCCGACCGTTTTCCGTTATGGGGCCCACAAATAGCTGCGCCGTCGTACGAATATTCCCCGACAGAAAGAATATTCCACGACCAAACGAATATTCCCCGACATCAATGATTATTTTATAACCACTTGCTTATTTTTGAAAAAAATTCATATATCACCCTTAACTTTAACTTTTTATCAATTTAACTATTTACTAAATAGAAAAATTGAATACTTTTATTTCATAAAATTCGGGGTCTTACATGTTCAATATGATACTATATTCTGATAAACCCCAGAAAAAAAATATTTTTGGAACTGATTTGGTATTTTTAATGAAAATAGACTAGTTATGAATAATTGAATTAAATATGTTATATGAAGGAAGAAAATTGGAAAAAATGATTTTATGGCTTGAGAATCATATATGTGGTATAGGCAGATTTTTTATGAAGGTTTTGGTGAATGGTGATGAAATCTTATGAGTTTGACATTTTATGATGATTAAATGCATTAATTAGTAAAGTGTAAACAATTAAAATAAATTGTTTATAAGTTTAAAGAAATGTTATTCTTTCAATATCATTATACCGAAATTTTGGTATAAATTTTATTGTGGAATTTCTACCTTTTTGTTTCGGGATTACTATTCATGAGTTACTATTCACGAAAAAAAAATTTGTTTCTTTTTCTGACCAAATTATCGTTAATTTATGATTGTTGCTCTTGAAAATAAATGTAGTTGTTGATAATATTATTTTTATTATCATATATAATATTTTTATAACCCTGATGTTGAATTTCTCTTTCACTTGAATGTAAAGATGGGTAAATTATTGGTATGATCGTGACTGAGGAATATCTTTGGCCTGTAGTGCAAAGATGAATTGTTAACTGGTATGATCATGACCATTGAATTTATAATTGAATATCTTTAGCTTAAGTGTAAAGATGAATTGATTAACATAGTTATAATTATTGTTTATATAAATTCTGAAATGATTATATATTTCTTTGAGATATGAATATCTTTGGCCCGTAGTGCAAAGATGAACTGTTGACGAATATCTTTGGGTCGTAGTGAAAAGATGAATTATTGATGAATATCTTTGGCTCGTTGTGACGCCCCCAAAATTAGGTATACATCACCCATCTTGAGTCGTCAGATACATAGTACTGAATACAAATACAACTGATTAATACATCTGTCGTGTACAATACGACAAAACATAAACTGTGAGTTTGAATACAAATATTATCTTCTAGAGAGTATTCATACTCAAAAGGAGTCCTCATTACATTTATTAACACACCATTACATAGAATAGTGAGGACTACTAACTAATACTATCATTCGGACCATCACTCCGTACCCCGACTTGTCCCAGCTACGTTCTCATTTCCTGAAGAGAACAGTGAAAGAAAGGGTGAGCTCAACTAGCCCAGTAAGAAATATTATGACTAAGATAATGCAGAATAAATTATCATTAGCCTTCAACAATGTTAAACTGATAAAATATAATAGACATCAAGTTTAACTGTAGCGGAACAAGCAATCCATTAAAAGAGTCAAGTAGAAAATAAACTCTACTATCTTTTATGATTTAAAAAGTTTTTCAACACTGTGATCGCTGAGACTCAGCTTAATAAAATAATCCACATCATCGAATCACCCCTGCACTACGGCCAAGGATATTCGTATATTCATTAATGGTCATGATCATGCCAACAACTGTCCATCAATGCACTACGGGCCAATGAGGACTTTTACCACATCATTTGTAACATTACGGTCATGATTATACCGAATAATCCCTGGTCATAATCATACCAAGTCCATCTATGCACTACAGGCCACAGATGACTTTCAACATTTTATAAACATGAGGATGATGACAATGATATAAGAATTCAATAAAACAAGTTCAAGAATTAATTTATCCAGGAATTAACAACGTCCAAATTGTCAACATGATACTGCATTGTGGAGTAAAATTCAAGAATGCTTAGAAGAATATTTTCTTGAAAAGATACTGGATGAAACGCAACTATCAAGGATATTCCACAAATTTCATGGAGTATAGAAGTCAAAACTTAACCAACTGAGTACAATAAAGAATGGAATAACAAAAGAAATCACCATGCATGCGATAGACCGCACAGACAGGTTATTCCAATAGAATAATAAATAATGGAACCAGGTCCGGCGTAAACGCACAGACAGGATATTCCGACAGAATAATAAATAATGGAACCAGGTCCGGTGTAAAACACACAGACAGGATATTCCAACAGAATAATAATAAAACGGAACCAGGTCCGGTGTAAAACACACAGACAGGATGTTCCAACAGAATAATAAACGGAACCAGGTCCGGTGTAAAACACACAGACAGGATGTTCCAACAGAATAATAGAAGAATGTCACCAAGTATAGGGTAGACCGCGTATACTGGTTATTCCAACAGAATAATAACGAATGGAATAACAGAAGTTCTCTTCATGAATATAAAAGAAATAATATTCCCTACCTTAAAAGAACTGGATATTGGAAAAGTGATGTAGCAGAATACTTTTATTCTCTCTCTCTTATTCTCTCTATACTTTCTCTCTCTATAGCTTGAATGAATTCGTGAAAAATAATGAAGCCCTAGGCCTCTATTTATAGAAAAACTGAGGGTGGCTCTTGGTCTTAACGAAGGGTCAAATGACTCTTGGTCTTAACGAAGGGTCAAATGACTCTTGGTAATATTGAAGGGACAACTACTATTGACGAAAGTAATTACTATTGACCAAGGTAAATACTATTGACGAAGGTAATTACTATTGACCAAGGTAAATACTATTGACCAAGGTAAATACTATTGACGAAGGTAATTACTATTGACCAAGGTAAATACTATTGACGAAGGTAATTACTATTGACTAAGGTAAATACTATTGACGACGGTAATTACTATTGACGACGGTAATTACTATTGACGAAGAGACTCTTAGATGATGACATATGGCCCCCCATAAAATAACCAAACTTACCACAACGTCTCAATAATATAACATATTATACAGATGATACTATGACAATAATTTAAGAGATATGATGCAGCAATTACTGTAGCAATAATTGAGTATAGCTGAGTGACTTCTCACGTAAGCATCAATAATCAATACCGTGTGCTACTATGCAACCACGCGTATTACTGTACTTTTACTACCGAGTAGTTCAACAGTTTTAACGATTTTAACGGTAACACCTCAGCCGTTATTTTTATAGAAAGATAATTTTGTCGTTTTCTCAATCCGACAATAATTCCGTTGTGGGGTCCACCAATGATTGTGCCGTCGTACGAATATTCCCCGACAAAAAGAATATTCCCCGACCAAACGAATATTTTATAACAACTTGCTTACTTTGCAAAATTTATAAATATTACCCACAACTATAACATTATATCAAATTAACTCCATAATATTCAAAAATGATATTTATAGAAAATTCATCTTTATTTATAAAAATTGGGGTCTTACAACCTCCCCTTCTTATGAAATTTCGCCCTCGAAATTAGGGTACGTACCTGGTATGTCGAAGAGGTAAGGATACCTTGATTTCATTTCTGATTCTAACTCCCAAGTCATTTCCTCAACATCGTGGTTTCTCCACAAAACTTTGACTTGAGGTATAACCTTGGAGCGTAGAATATGTTCCTTCTTATCCAAGATTTGAACAGGAACTTCTTCATACGTCAAATCCTCCGCTATTTCGTCCGGTTCTAACTCAATAATGTGGTTCGGGTCTTCCACATATTTGCGTAACATGGATATGTGGAAAACGTTATGAACACGAGACATACTTGGCGGTAAAGCGAGTCTATAAGCCACAGTTCCTACTCGATCGAGGATTAAAAATGGACCGATGAATCGAGGATTTAGCTTTCCTCTCTTTCCAAATCTCGTAACTCCTTTCCATGGAGCAACACGTAAGAACACATGATCTCCTACATCAAATTCCACGTCCTTTCGATGAAGATCAGCATAACTCTTTTGTCGATCTTGT
This sequence comes from Panax notoginseng, assembly GCA_016801055.1. Lineage (NCBI taxonomy): Eukaryota > Viridiplantae > Streptophyta > Magnoliopsida > Apiales > Araliaceae > Panax > Panax notoginseng. Next base: position 200,718,209 of record CM029014.1, read on the forward strand.
GAGGTTTTTATACGTTGTCGGATCGTTTGAATCTTTTCTGTAGTCATACGTACCAACTCCGGTCCCAACAACGTTGCTTCGCCCACCTCATCCCAGCATACTGGAGAACGACATTTTCTTCCATACAATGCTTCGAATGGAGCCATGCCAATACTTGCTTGATAACTGTTGTTGTAGGAAAACTCCACCAATGGTAAGAACTTGTCCCAACTTCCCTTGAAGTCAAAGACACAGAGTCTTAATAGATCTTCAAGAGTTTGAATAGTCCTCTCTGATTGTCCGTCCGTCTGAGGATGATATGCTGAACTAAATCGTAACTCCGTGCCCATAGCTTTTTGTAAACTAACCCAAAATCGTGAAGTGAATCTTGGGTCTCGATCAGAAATTATGGATACTGGCATACCATGCAGTCTTACAATCTCGTTTATGTACATACGAGCAAGACGTTCAAGTGTATAAGTTTCTCGTATCGGTAAGAAATGAGCAGACTTGGTCAATCTATCAACAATGACCCAAATCGCATCAATACCTTGAGAAACCCTAGGAAGACCGGTAACGAAATCCATGGTAATGTGCTCCCACTTCCATTCTGGAATTTCAAGTGGTTGCAATGGACCTTTTGGTACTTGATGCTCCGCTTTGACTCGTTGACAAGTTAGACACCTTGAGATAAACAACGCTATCTCTCTCTTCATATTGCTCCACCAAAATGTATGACGAAGATCATGATACATTTTGGTACTTCCAGGATGGATTGCAAACGGTGTGTTGTGCGCCTCCATCATGATTTCATACTTTAAATCAGGGTTGTTAGGAACACAAAGTCTGGAGTTGACTCGAAGTATTCCTTCTTCATCGATTCTTGCTTCCGGCATAGCACCTTCTTGCACTTTCTTCTTCATACGCATCAGCTCCAGGTCTGTAGCTTGAGCAGCTTTAACTTTATCGATTAAAGTCGGTTCTACTCGTATATTCGCCATCATCACATGGGTCCCTGGAGTCTTCAACTCTATCTCCATCCTTTGCAAGTCACACAAAATGGGCCTTTGCGTTGTTAATATTGCACTTGTACCCGCATATGATCTTCTACTCAATGCGTCAGCTACCACGTTCGCTTTTCCAGGATGGTATTGAATGGTATGATCATAATCTTTCAACAGTTCAAGCCAACGTCGTTGTCGCATGTTGAGTTCCTTTTGAGTGAAGAAATATTTGAGGCTTTTATGATCCGTAAAGATCTCCACTTTCTCCCCATACAAGTAATGCCTCCAAATTTTAAGTGCAAAGACAACAGCTGCCAACTCTAGATCATGAGTAGGATAATTCCTCTCATATTCCTTGAGTTGTCTTGATGCATAGGCTATGACTTTTCCATGTTGCATGAGAACGCATCCCAACCCTTTGCTCGAAGCATCACTGTAGATGACAAATCCCTCCGAGCCAGATGGTATTGTTAGAACAGGTGCTGAAATGAGTCTCCTCTTGAGTTCTTGAAAACTCTGCTCACATTCTTCGCTCCAACCAAACTTTGTATCTTTCCGAGTCAGCTGAGTTAATGGAGTAGCGATTCGAGAAAATCCTTCCACGAATCTCCGATAATAACCAGCTAAACCAAGAAAGCTACGTACCTCGGTCACTGATTTAGGTTGCTCCCAGCTTTGAATAGCTTCAATCTTTGCCGGGTCAACCGATATTCCACGACTTGATACTACGTGCCCAAGGAATGCTACCTCCTCCAGCCAGAACTCGCATTTCTTCAACTTGGCATAAAGCTTGTATTCACGAAGCTTTTGGAGTACCAGCCTCAAGTGTTGCTCATGATCTTCACGGCTTTTGGAATAAATAAGGATGTCATCAATAAAGACGACCACAAAGTGATCCAAATATTCCTTGAATACCCGGTTCATCATATCCATGAAGGCAGCAGGAGCATTAGTCAATCCAAAGGACATGACTAGGAATTCATAATGCCCGTACCGAGTTCTAAAAGCCGTCTTTGGAATATCCTCAGTTCTAACCTTCAGCTGATGATATCCAGAACGAAGATCGATCTTTGAAAAGAATTGTGCTCCTTGCAACTGGTCAAACAGGTCATCAATACGTGGCAATGGGTACCTATTTTTGATGGTGACATGATTCAACTCCCGATAATCAATACAAAGTCGCATACTCCCATCTTTCTTCTTCACGAATAGAACAGGAGCACCCCAAGGAGAAGTACTAGGACGAATAAAGCCAATGTCTAACAATTCCTGCAGTTGGATCTTTAACTCCTGAAGTTCAATAGGAGCCATTCGATATGGGGCTTTGGAAATGGGTTTTGTACCGGGTTCAAGATCGATACAAAATTCAATTTCACGCTCTGGGGGTAGGCCAGGAAGTTCTTCAGGGAATACGTCAGGGAATTTATTAACAATAGAAATATCATTCAAAACTGACGTATTTTTGTTTAGATCTGTGACATGAGCTAAGAAAGCTTGACATCCGTTTTTCAATAAACGAATAGCTTTATGGCTTGAGATGACAGCGATTGATTTTAATGGTTTGGTTGCTTGAATTCGCATAATAGGTCGATTAGGAATATGAAAGCTAACAACCTTACGAAAACAATCAATTTTTGCATAATGAGTAGTTAACCAATCAATCCCTAGAATCACGTCAAATGCAAGTATTTTTAATGAAATCAGATCGATAGGTAATGTGTGGGTACCAACTTGAACCAAACAAGACTTATAAACAGTGGAGGTAATGAAGGTTTCTCCCAACGGAGTTTCCACAGATAAGTCAAAGTCTAATTTCTCCGGAATCAAATTTAATCGATGAGCGCAAGTAGGAGAAATAAAAGAATGGGTTGAACCGGTATCAAATAAAGTATAAACTTCTTTAGAGTTTATGATAAGCTTACCCGTGATGACCTCATTCGGGTTCCTTGCTCTCTGGGAGTTCACAACAAACGCTCTCCCTTGCACAACCGGTTTTGACTTTTCTGGGACGGCTTTTGGTGCCTCCATCCTAGCTGAATTTGTCTTCGGTAAACGACAAAATCGGGCTAAATGACCTTCTCTTCCACAATTATAACATGCTTTGGACGGCATCGCGCAGTTTGGACTGATGTGCCCCTCCCCTCCGCATTTGAAACATATGATAGGTGGTCGTTCTCCTTCCTTAACGACAGGTGCTGGTGCTGACGTCTTTCCATCATTGTTGAATCTCCTCTTCTTGAAATGTCCATTCTTATTGTTTTGGCCCTGATTACCACCGAAGTGGTTACCATTTCTGGCCTGTTGATTCCCTCCACGCTTGTTGTCACCGCTTCGATGACTGCTCTCACTGGTATTATCATTTTGCCGGCTGCTCTCTTTTGGTTGCGTTGTCTCGTTATCGCGCTCCACCAACTGAGCCCTATTTACAACATCTGAATACAAACACAGTTTATGAGAAACAAGATGTTGACGTATCTCCGGCTTCAAACCTCTTAAAAACATCCGCGTCATTCTTTCTTCATTATCCACCAGGTGGGACGCAAACCGGGATAACTCCGCAAATTTTGCCTCGTACTGCGACACGGTCATATTATTCTGCTCCAATTTGATGAACTCCACCTCCTTCATGTGACGAATACTCTCGGGAAAGTATTTGTCGTTAAACAGCTCTTGGAACTTCTCCCAAGACATCTTCAGTGCGGCAGGTTGAGTACGCTTTATCGATTCCCACCAGTAATCTGCCTCTCCTCGCAACATAAAGGCGGCAAAGGGAACCTTTTGCTCCTCGGAGCAACCCAAGACATCAAATATCTTGGTGATCTGCTTTATCCATGTTTCAGCTACAAGTGGTTTGGGTTCTCCCTTAAACTCCGGTGGTCCCAGCTCCTTAAACTGTTTAGCGGTGACCGCCTGAGAGTTTCCAGTATTTCCACCTACGTTGTGGACAGGAGCCGCTTTCACCTGTTGTTGCATGAATTGCATAAAGCCTCTGAACATTTGATCATTCATCATTTGGTCAGTGTTGTTGTTTGCATGAGGATTGACACCTTCCTGATGCACATTATCCTGATTATTGATATGTGGTGAATCAACAGTCGTCTGTGCTCCATTGCTATTCTCAACATTCTCAGATGCCATTTTCAGATACTGCCACAAAATAAAAATTAATTGATATGTCATATATTATCCTTATATTATGACCGACCAATTAAATACCATGCAAATAAACTTAGGTATGTCATACTAGCGAAGGAATTCCCCGTCTCTCCCCTCCTAGTTCTATTCTCACATCTTAGCCAGGGATCATATCCCTAAGCTCTGATACCAACTGTGACGCCCCCAAAATTAGGTATACATCACCCATCTTGGGTCGTCAGATACATAGTACAGAATACAAATACAACTGATTAATACAACTGTCGTGTACAATACGACAAAACATAAACTGTGAGTTTGAATACAAATATTATCTTCTAGAGAGTATTCATACTCAAAAGGAGTCCTCATTACATTTATTAACACACCATTACATAGAATAGTGAGGACTACTAACTAATACTATCATTCGGACCATCACTCCGTACCCCGACTTGTCCCAGCTACGTTCTCATTTCCTGAAGAGAACAGTGAAAGAAAGGGTGAGCTCAACTAGCCCAGTAAGAAATATTATGACTAAGATAATGCAGAATAAATTATCATTAGCCTTCAACAATGTTAAACTGATAAAATATAATAGACATCAAGTTTAACTGTAGCGGAACAAGCAATCCATTAAAAGAGTCAAGTAGAAAATAAACTCTACTATCTTTTATGATTTAAAAAGTTTTTCAACACTGTGATCGCTGAGACTCAGCTTAATAAAATAATCCACATCATCGAATCACCCCTGCACTACGGCCAAGGATATTCGTATATTCATTAATGGTCATGATCATGCCAACAACTGTCCATCAATGCACTACGGGCCAATGAGGACTTTTACCACATCATTTGTAACATTACGGTCATGATTATACCGAATAATCCCTGGTCATAATCATACCAAGTCCATCTATGCACTACAGGCCACAGATGACTTTCAACATTTTATAAACATGAGGATGATGACAATGATATAAGAATTCAATAAAACAAGTTCAAGAATTAATTTATCCAGGAATTAACAACGTCCAAATTGTCAACATGATACTGCATTGTGGAGTAAAATTCAAGAATGCTTAGAAGAATATTTTCTTGAAAAGATACTGGATGAAACGCAACTATCAAGGATATTCCACAAATTTCATGGAGTATAGAAGTCAAAACTTAACCAACTGAGTACAATAAAGAATGGAATAACAAAAGAAATCACCATGCATGCGATAGACCGCACAGACAGGTTATTCCAATAGAATAATAAATAATGGAACCAGGTCCGGCGTAAACGCACAGACAGGATATTCCGACAGAATAATAAATAATGGAACCAGGTCCGGTGTAAAACACACAGACAGGATATTCCAACAGAATAATAATAAAACGGAACCAGGTCCGGTGTAAAACACACAGACAGGATGTTCCAACAGAATAATAAACGGAACCAGGTCCGGTGTAAAACACACAGACAGGATGTTCCAACAGAATAATAGAAGAATGTCACCAAGTATAGGGTAGACCGCGTATACTGGTTATTCCAACAGAATAATAACAAATGGAATAACAGAAGTTCTCTTCATGAATATAAAAGAAATAATATTCCCTACCTTAAAAGAACTGGATATTGGAAAAGTGATGTAGCAGAATACTTTTATTCTCTCTCTCTTATTCTCTCTATACTTTCTCTCTCTATAGCTTGAATGAATTCGTGAAAAATAATGAAGCCCTAGGCCTCTATTTATAGAAAAACTGAGGGTGGCTCTTGGTCTTAACGAAGGGTCAAATGACTCTTGGTCTTAACGAAGGGTCAAATGACTCTTGGTAATATTGAAGGGACAACTACTATTGACGAAAGTAATTACTATTGACCAAGGTAAATACTATTGACGAAGGTAATTACTATTGACCAAGGTAAATACTATTGACCAAGGTAAATACTATTGACGAAGGTAATTACTATTGACCAAGGTAAATACTATTGACGAAGGTAATTACTATTGACTAAGGTAAATACTATTGACGACGGTAATTACTATTGACGACGGTAATTACTATTGACGAAGAGACTCTTAGATGATGACATATGGCCCCCCATAAAATAACCAAACTTACCACAACGTCTCAATAATATAACATATTATACAGATGATACTATGACAATAATTTAAGAGATATGATGCAGCAATTACTGTAGCAATAATTGAGTATAGCTGAGTGACTTCTCACGTAAGCATCAATAATCAATACCGTGTGCTACTATGCAACCACGCGTATTACTGTACTTTTACTACCAAGTAGTTCAACAGTTTTAACGATTTTAACGGTAACACCTCAGCTGTTATTTTTATAGAAAGATAATTTTGTCGTTTTCTCAATCCGACAATAATTCCGTTGTGGGGTCCACCAATGATTGTGCCGTCGTACGAATATTCCCCGACAAAAAGAATATTCCCCGACCAAACGAATATTTTATAACAACTTGCTTACTTTGCAAAATTTATAAATATTACCCACAACTATAACATTATATCAAATTAACTCCATAATATTCAAAAATGATATTTATAGAAAATTCATCTTTATTTATAAAAATTGGGGTCTTACACTCGTAATACAAAGATGACTTGTTGTTGAATATCTTTGGCCTGTAATACAAAGATGAGTTGTTGATGAATATCTTTGGCCTGTAGTGCAAAGATGACTTGTTGATGAATGTCTTTGGGCCATAGTGCAAAGATGAATTTATTAGTATGATTATGAACATGATCTGTGATTTGGTATAACTATGATCTTTGATGTTTCAGATGATGAAAATTATCTTTGTCCTGGATGAGAAAAGAAATTTAGAACTACAATTACGATTATGAGTTATACACGTAATAGTGGACAGAAATTGTTGATTGATGTTATATGGATAAAACATTATTGGTGGACTTTATGGTCTTAATCTATACATCCAAAAATCACCATTTTTGGACACAATCAATAAAACTCATCAAATTATCATTTCAAATTTTTCTAGAATTTTCTGAAGTTCAAAAAAATTACGAAACTGAAAAACATAACAACCCTTAAAATCTCTTACTATCCCTTACCTCAAAAGTGCAGTATTTCTGACTAGAATGCAAAGTCGAAGGAAACTTGTACTGAATAGCAACTCTCAAAGTATCTAAATACTCACAAAATATGCTTCATAATATAGAGAGAGAAAGAGAGAAATCTTATGTTTCTGGTGTAATTTTTAATTCTAACTTAGCCCTCTATTTATAGGAAAATATTAGCACGCCGAAGTAGACTTAACCTGCAACCTGATGGCTTTACCTGCTATTATTCCACCCACCAAAAATCAGCCATCTTCCCCAATAACCAAAAGTATGGCCCACCCATTTCTATAATTTTCCACCAAAATTATTTATTAACCTAATTTCCGAATCAGTTACATCTTAAAATTCATAACAAATCATTCGTTCATTTTTAACGGTTCAAAATTTGTGAACATATACTCAACTTATATATGTATAACATATCCAAAAATTACAACGATCTAACGGTCAGATTAAAAATTATAACTCACACAATAAAGCTGTAAGAACACTGATTTGATCTTTTAATACCTCCAATCCGATAAAATACTGATAAAATACCTCAACATTAATTCTTTCATATATAACCACATAAATAAATCCATCATTTATATCCACATCAAATAAATATTTCATTATCATATAGATCAATAATTAATTATTCACAAATAATATTACAGAATCACAATAATGACAACCAGGCAGTTCCCAGGAAAAAGGGGGCTTTTCGATAAGAATTTCTCCTTACTGGCGCGCAATTAGGTGACCAAACCTCTCCTTGACAGAACTTTCTAGACATTGCCAATAATGTTATCTAATAATATTATTCAAATAATATGAATTATTGATCTGATAATGGAGATACTGTGCAGCAACAATTATTGAAACAACAATAATATAAAATATCAACGCAGCAATTATTGAATCAATAAAATAAAATATTGAACAGTAACTATTGTAACAATTATTGAGTAGTGCATTCTTACGTAAAAATTAATAATTAAAAAAAATACTGTGCAATACCGTGTGCTACTGTGCAACTACGCGTATTACTGTATTTTAACCACCAGGTATTCCAACAGTGTTAACGGTAACAACTACGCCGTTATTTATAAAAACTCAATTTTGTCGTTTTCTTCATCCAATCACTTTCCGTTATGGGGCCACAAATAGCTGCGCCGTCATACGAATATTCCCCGACAGAAAGAATATTCCACGACCAAACGAATATTCCCCGACAAAATGAATATTTTATAACCACTTGCGTATTTTGAAAATTTTATATATATCACCCTTAACTTTAACTTTTTTTTTTATTTTTTTTTATCAATTTAACCATTTACTAAATAGGAAAATTGAATACTTTTATTTCATAAAATTTGGGGTCTTACAGTTTTGCCAAACAAGCCTTATGACTTTTGGGATTTCTAATTTTTGAATTAATTAAAATAAATAAAATAAATAAATTAAATTAAAATAATAAATATAATCTATTTATGTTAGATACGTTTATGTTGTAACTGTTATCATAATTAGTATGCGTATTAAGGTATCAATTTTTTTCTTTTACGCATTATTTTTCTATATTGGCTAAGTCTGAGAGAGAAGAGAATAGTTGAGAGTTCAGAGAATTGAGAATTGGGAGAGCTTGAGAGGATTTGAGAGAAATTGGTCTGAAATTGTAAGGATTGCCAAGCTATTTGAAGGTATTATATATATATATATATATATATATATATATATATATATATATATATATATATATATATATATATATATATATGCACATATGGGTTTTACGACAAAATTGCATGTTCTGTAAATTTCATCTCTTCGAATTATTGATACATAGTTGGTAATTGTGATTATACACGTTTATAATGCTAGAGGTTATGTTCAAACAAGAAAATTACATGCTAAATTCGTTTGACAATAGGAAGAAAAATGTCAGTATATGTATTTTCATATGTTCATGAAAAGTATCAATGTAGTGGCTAATTAGTATGTGAAATTGGGAATTGAAGCTTGTATATGTTAGTTCATTAAGAAACGAGTATAACGTAATTTGAATGAAGTGATTGGTCAAGTATTGAATTTACAGTGATGATTTTTGGTAAGGATATCAAAATTTGAGTTTTTTTTATGAAAATCATGGAATTTGAGAAATTAACCTAACTTAAATTGTTGTTAAATTATTTTAATTGGTGGAATATGTTCACAAACATGTTTGTGGTAGTGCTATACCATTTTTACATGTTATTATCACTGTTTGGTGGGTGAAATTTGTGTTTGTTGGGCTAAAGTCGGCTACTGTTCATCAGCCGTCTTTACGTCTGTCTGTGCACCGGCGCAGTTGCGCCGGTGCCAAGGTAAAAAACGGCACAGCTGCGCCGGTCCCAGGCTTGTGTATGGCGCAGCTACGCCATACCCTGTCCACAGACACTGAAGTCTACTGCTGCAGATTTTGTTCTACCCCTATACGTTGGACTAATGATATGTTAGCATGCCAAACACGTAACAACAAGGTTAAAACATAGTTGTAGTATAAAGGTTAAAATAGAACTGTGATATGTAATTGATAAATTCAAAGTTATAAGAATGATTAGTAAGTTACAAACGCGTTATGTGATAACTTAGTATACACAATGAATGTTAGACAAGTGTTGTGAAGTTAACACTTGGAATTTCTGAAATGTAAATGGTAATGTAAGACTTGTACCGAAATAAAAAGTTTAACTAGAAATGAGTGTTATGTTGGAAAAATGATGTTAGTACATTATGTATTGATTAATAAGAAATGTTATGAGATGTAGAGTAAATTTTATATTATAGCTACTATGCGTTACTATGGAACTAATAGTTAATGTGAATAATGATATAACTTTGTAGGAATACACGAAGTACATATAAGCAATAAGCAGTTAAGTTGTAGTTCATAAACTACGATTTAGGCAAGTCTTTTAGTTCCTATTTGCTACGTGAACGTGATGATTAACTGTTTTAAGTCTTTATTGCAAATAACATGATGTATTATATTTATGTTGAAAGCATGAAACGTTAAAGTCAACTTATAACTACGTTGATTGAGTAAAGAATGCTGATTGAGTAAGGAACTCAATCTTTATACTTGTTATATGAACTGTAGCTTGTATGTTATGTTAGAGTCCAATGTTTATGAAATATATGTTTAGTATGTTATTATATGCTACGTGATGCATGAAAACTATTATATTTTACTGGGCTGTCGAGCCCAGTAAAATATTTCGAGGTAAAGTTATGTGTTACTTGAAAGACATGAATCAGATGTGATACTTGAAGATTTATACATTTTGGTTGTGTTAGTTTTATTTGAGCCATGTTTAAGGTTCCGAATGATGTATTAAAGTTGAATTGTAATATCGTTTCGCGATGTAAACTATTGTAGTATTAAATTAATTCTGAGATATTTAGATGTAAAGGTTGAAGGTTTTGGGAACGAGGATAGTTTGTAATAGAAAATTTTAATTATTCCGCAAATTTCAATGGATGTATTATCATTTAGTGATGTAAAATTAGAGGTGGAATGTATTGTTAACGACCGAAGTCGAGAATTAAATTATTTGAATTTGGGGTCGTTACAGTTGGTATGAAAGCTGTAGGTTATAAACCTTAGGTAGGAGTACTGTAGGCTATAACCTTAGAGAAGGAAGATGAAGATAATGAAAGAATAAGCTCAAATAGAGTTTGATCAATAAGAAGTAATTTAAGAAACGTATAGAGAAGGGATTAAAAAATGCGTGAGAGGATTCAAAGAAGAATCTCGCAGAGTTATGGGGTTACCTAACTCCAATAATAAGGATGTAAGGTGATAACAAATAAACAATGTCTATAAGAAGAGATTGGTAAAGAAGATAAGAATAAAAGTTATTGTTAGGTATGGTACAGTTATACTCTTTAGTAGTTGATGTATGGTATCTGGGCTAAATATTTCTTTCATAGAGCGGAGGTATATAAAAATTAGCAACTCAAAACCTAGTTTGTTGGTTGTTTGTGGGAAACCACTCAGCGTACCATATTGAAACTGTTAGAGACTCGATGTGTACCAAGTATAGAAAATAGATACATATGATGAAAATGTGAAAGTTGAATGAAATGTTGAACGATATAGATGAAGTTAGAAATTCTTGAAGGAGAAATTGTTATATAAACAAGAAAATTCAAAGAAGAATCTTGAAGAGATATAAAGATAAGAAATGGGAGTTACCTAACTCCAATACCCAAGATAATGAATAATGTCGTAAATGATGAAAAAGGAAAGAAATGGGATCGTAAAACAAAACGATCACGAGTTAAGAAAAGAATTTTAAAGGAGATGATTATAGAATAAGATCATGACATAATCTGTTTAAGTTATAAAAGGAAGATGGTCTATAATATTTGAATAGTTATAGCTTGATGCTATTAAGATGATGTACTATGATATAGTACGAGATAAACTCGCGAGGAGTTATATATGATGTGATATGAGGAACTCGTATCGAGCAAAGAGCAAGTTAAGAGTAAGATAGAGTTAGGTGGGATTTCAATTGAGGACTCATGTGGTAGCTGAGTTGTACAAACCTTTGTACAGGCGAGGGTTTGTGCTTGCACTCAGTTTATCACATTGATAATCATTGGAATGTTGGTGTCGCGCTATTAATGTATATGTGGTGAAAAGGTGATTATTTTCTCATGTGTATGTTTGATAGTTAGAAACTATTAAGATTAGTCAGATAATATTAGGATTAGGTGCGGTTCTTAAAACTGATGCATATGGTATGTTCGTGACTCATAATAATATGGTATGTTTTGAACCCCTCAGCGAATGGACGCCTATAGTCTAACTAGGATAAATTCTTAAACTCATATTATTGTGGCAAGTTCCTGAACTTCCAATGTGCGGTAAGTTTGATGAACTGGGGTATAATTAAGTGTGAATGGAGTATTGAGGATGATAGGAATAGATAGTTAAGCAATGGATCATTATAGAAAGTGGAGTTGATGATGGAAGCATAGGTTTTTCAAATCTTCTAGCGTCGCTAGATTTTCAAAATTTATTGACTTCATGCCTATGATTTTACTTTTGATTTTTGAAAAATGTTGGATCACACTAGTGAACCAAAGAATTTTTAAAACAGTGTTATTATTCGTGTATCTATGCTGTTTGTTTCGGCTAGAAAAAAAATGATTTTTAAAATTTTAAAATATATTTTAATTATATATATTAGGTGATATGATAAACGATGGAGTCATCAATACAATAGAACCTGGTGTTGGATGTGATCATATGATTGTCAGCCCACTATGGTGAGATGTAGTATGACAACGTCATAATCATGACGCCATAAAAAGATTTTTTTAGGCTTCTTTAAGATATGAGAATATATATATATATATATATATATATATATATATATATATGTATGTATGTATATTTCGATTGATGTTCGAATTGTTGTAGAAGTCTATGCTATTTGATTCAGCTAGACGATTATTGAAAGATGTTCATGAAATTCAAGCGTTTATTGAGAAATTATGTCAAACCAAATTATTTTAGTGCGAATTCAGCTGTTGAAAAGCTGAGGTGAATAACCCTATAAGGGGACATATTTTCGGGGACAATGGTAACGCATATAGTCATTACAAAATACTACGTTGCGGCCCAACGTAGTGGTACAATAGGCTGACCACCTAGTGTACGTGTGGAGGGTGTTTTCAGTCTTTGTGATTGATAAACACTCTGGTTTGCAGTGTGAAGGATTGAGTTGAAGCACTAGTAAACCGAGAATAGAGTTCACGGTCTTGTGACCCCTCAGCATGATTTGGAATCTTTTAAATTCCGAAGTTATTCATACTGCTTCCCAATTATTGAACAATTGTGAAAGATTCTTGTTATTCTAAAAGGCGAATGTGGTAAGGATGATATTCTGTAGAAAGAAGTAAGTCGTAGAATACGACACTGAATGATGAATATATTGAATAAGTGAGAAATGAAATTTTAAAATGAGGAGGAGACAAGTTATCAAAGAATAATATAAAACTTTTAATAGAATATTTAATAATTGTAGAAAGATCTTTGCGGGAAGAAGTGAGTATAGAAATTAATGAATGAATAAAGTATTAACGTAAAATCTATTTTGATAGATTGAATGAATGATGATTAATAAAAAAAAAATTTCGAGGACGAAATTCTTAGAAGAATGGGTGAATGTAATATCCCGAGTGTTTATGATAATGATCCTTAAAAAAAAAAGAAAAGAAAAAGAAATGAGTGTGTTAAAGAATATATAATACTCAAAATAAAATTGAGTCTAAGTAAAGGTTATGAAATAAAAATCACTAGAATTTTTATCAAGAATGGTGGGGGTAGGAAATATAAAACCTATATTAAGGTAATGTGTTGAAGATATTCAACGATAAATTTTTTGAAAAGAGATTTGGTGAAAACCTGAGTAAGATAGGGTTTCGATGATTCCGAGGACGGAATCCTTGTAAGGAGGGAAGAGTGTGACAACCTGAATTTTTATAAGTTATTAAAATAAGAATTTATTAATTAAAATTCTTATTATGAGATGTTTTGAATTTGAGTATGTATATGTATGTGCTGTATATTTTGAAATATGTGATGGTGTGAAGAGAAATATATATTCATATATTGGGAAAGTTAGGTTTAATAGTACCCTGAGTTATTTGTTTAATCTGTATTTTCGATTCTGGGGACAGAATCTTTGTAAGGAAGGAAGAATGTGACAATCTAAGATTTTAATAATTGTAATTTAAAATATTTATTAAATGAAATAAAATTGATGTGGTTATTATTAGTAAATATTTATGATTAGATAATATTATAAATTAAATTAATTTATAATGTAGAGAGTTGTAAAATAACATGAGGTGTTATATTGTTGTTTTAATTTAATAATTTAAGATGGTATGATAAGTTATTAAATAAAAATTATAATGAAATTATAATTTTGTGATAATTGTTTAAGTGGAAAATTTATTTAAAATATAGTATGTGATTAATTTGTTTGATTAATGTGGATATAGAAATCCAAATAAATAATATGTGATTATAAATTGTAAACTAAATTGTTTATTAAAATAAATTAATGGAGTTTAATTTAGTTTTTGCCAAACAATGCTTAAATATACTAATTCTTTAAAATTTAACGGGGTTTGCCAAACAAGCCTTATGGCTTTTGGGATTTCTAATTTTTGAATTTAATTAAAATTAATAAAATAAATAAATTAAAATAATAAATATAATATATTTATGTTAGATACGTTTATGTTGTAACTGTTATCATAATTAGTATGCGTATTAAGGTATCAGTTTTTTTCTTTTACGCATTTTTTTCTGTATTGGCTAAGTCTGAGAGGGAAGAGAAGAGTTGAGAGTTCAGAGAATTGAGAATTTGGAGAGCTTGAAAGGATTTGAGAGAATTTGGTCTGAAATTGCAAGGGTTACCAAGCTATTTGAAGGTATTTTATCTAACCTTTGTATTATATGGGTTTTACGGCAAAATTGCATGTTCTGTAAATTTCATCTCTTCGAATTATTGCTATGTAGTTGGTAATTGTGATTATACATGTTTATAATGCTAGAGGTTATGTTTAAACAAGGAAATTGCATGCTAAATTCGTTTGACAATAGGAATAAAAATGTCAGTATATGTATTTTCATATGTTCATGAAAAGTATCAATGTTAGTGGCTAATTAGTATGTGAAATTGGGAATTGAAGCTTGTATATGTTAGTTCATTAAGAAACGAGCATAACGTAATTTGATTGAAGTGATTTGGTCAAGTATTGAATTCACACAGTGATGATTTTTGGGATGGATATCAAAATTTGAGTTTTTTTTTATGAAAATCATGGAATTTGAGAAATTAACCTAACTTAAATTGTTGTTAAATTATTTTAATTGGTGGAATATGTTCACAGACATGTTTGTGGTAGTGCTATACCATTTTTACATGTTATTATCACTGTTTGGTGGGTGAAATTTGTGTTTGTTGGGCTAAAGTCGGCTACTGTTCATCAGCCGTCTCTACGTTTGTCCGTGCACGGCGCAGCTGCGCCGGTGCCAAGGCAAAAAAACGACGCAGCTGCGCCAGTCCCAAGCTTGTGTATGGCGCAGCTGTGCCATATCCTGTCCACAAACACTGAAGTCTGCTGCTACTGCAGATTTTGTTCTACCCCTATACGTTGGACTAATGATATGTTAGCATGCCAAACACGTAACAACAAGGTTAAAACATAGTTGTAGTATGAAGGTTAAAACAGAACCGTGATATGTAATTGATAAATTCAAAGTTATGAGAATGATTAGTAAGTTACAAATGCGTTATGTGATAACTTAGTATACACAATGAATGTTAGACAAGTGTTGTGAAGTCAACACTTGGAATTTCTGAAATATAAATGGTAATGTAAGACTTGTACCGAAATAACAAGTTTAACTAGAAATGAGTGTTATGTTAGAAAAAGGATGTTAGTTCATTGTGTATTGATTAATAAGAAAGATTATGAGATGTAGAGTAACGTTTACATTATAGCTACTATGCGTTACTATGGAACTAATAATTAATGTGAATAATGATATAATTGTGTAGGAATACACGAAGTGCAGATAAGCGATAAGCAGTTAAGTCTTAGTTCATAAACTACGAATCA
This sequence comes from Panax notoginseng, assembly GCA_016801055.1. Lineage (NCBI taxonomy): Eukaryota > Viridiplantae > Streptophyta > Magnoliopsida > Apiales > Araliaceae > Panax > Panax notoginseng. Next base: position 200,734,107 of record CM029014.1, read on the forward strand.
GGCAAGTCTTTTAGTTTCTATTTGCTACGTGAACGTGATGGTTAACTGTTTTAAGTCTTTATTGCAAATAAAATGATGTATTATATTTATGTTGAAAGCATAAAACGTTAAAGTCAACTTATGACTGCGTTGATTGAGTAAAGCATGCTGATTGAGTAAGGAACTCAATCTTTATACTTGTTATATGAACTGTAGCATGCATATTATGTTAGAGTCCAATGTTTATGAAATATATGTTGAGCATGTTATTATATGTTACGTGATGCAAGAAAACTGTTAGATTTTGTTGGGCTGTCGAGCTCAACCTTGCAAATAACCATTTTTGCAGGTCAAGATTTCGAGGTAAAGTTATGTGTTACTTGAAAGACATGAATCAGATGTGATACTTGAAGATTTATAGACTTTGGTTGTGTTACTTTTATTTGAGCCATGTTTAAGGTTCCAAATGATGTATTAAAGTTGAATTGTAATATCGTTTCGCGATGTAAACTATTGTAGTATTAAATTAATTCTGAGATATTTAGATGTAAAGGTTGAAGGTTTTGGGAACGAGGATAGTTTGTAATAGAAAATTTTAATTATTCCGCAAATTTCAATGGATGTATTATCATTTAGTGATGTAAAATTAGAGGTGAAATGTATTGTTAACGACCGAAGTCGAGAATTAAATTGTTTGAATTTGGGGTCGTTACAGTCATTGTTCTTATTATTCTATTTACTCTTTATTAAGTATACTGTATCTAAATATATAATTTTATTATTGTACTCTTATAAAGTTTCATAACACGTTATTAACACGAATCTTTACTCAAATTTGGAAAGGAAGTTGTCCTCTCATTGTTCTTCAAACACAAATTCTTATTTGTGTAGTTTTTTCAACTCACTGTAAATATTATTTCATTACATTTAAATTTAATTATTTATATGTAGTACTGTTTCATTAAAATTGTATATAATGAACTATATATATATATATATATAATATATATATATATATATATATATATATATATATATATTGTTTTACTACAATTTACAAGAATATGTTATTTAGTCATATATAGCAACTTTCATATAACCGACACTAAGCCATGCAATTGTAGACAACAGAAAACAATTGTGTAGTTGCTACTTATTAGTGTCCCACTTTGTCTGTCATAACTCACAATTAGATCATTAACGTATTTATCAAACTTCACATGTGAGTGCATACTTCATAGAGGTTGTGATAAATAACCATGAAGTCTTACTATATATATATATATATATATATATTATATATATATATATATATATATATATATATTGAATCTTACAAAATTTGAATTTGTTATTCTTGATATCTCAGACAAGAATTGTTTATCATGGACTTTCGATATTGAAATTCATCTAGAGGCAAATTAAGAACCTTAGATATACAATTAAGGTGTGCAAATTGCAATCACGCATCCTTGCGTGATTGTGTAAAATCAATGATTTTTATTCGCCATCATCTCCATGAAGAATTAAAATATGAGTACCTTATAGTAAAAGACTCACTTGTCTTATGGAATGATTTAAAGAAAAAATTTGATGAAGACATGTTAGAGAAAACATTTACTACATTTTATGTCTCGAATATGCTCCTGCAGCAACAAATATTTTGAACTGATATCATGTATTCTAGTGGCTAAACAAAATAATGTGTTTTTGTTGAAAAATCATTAATCTCGCCCGACCGATTTTATTCCATTCCCTGAAGTGAATGGAACCTTATTTGATAAACATAGAGCAAATTACGGTTGTGGTAATGGGCGTGGGCGTGGACGTGGGCATGGGCGTGGGAGTGGGCGTGGGCGTGGGCGTGGGCGTGGGCGTGTGTGTGGGCATGGGGCATGGAAGGAACAATCAATATAGAGAGGATCGTACTCACAATTCTTCAAAGGGGAACACATATGTCTTACTCTCCTAAACATTTGGTAGATTTGTACCAAACATCTATCCATAAAAGAAAAGGAAAGGGAATTGAAACAAACGTTGTTGATCATAATGACCTTGAAGATCCCATGATTTATCTTGACCTTTCAAATGGAGTTGATATGACTCATTTTGATGTCTGATTTCCTTCAGGATGTTGATGGAAATATTCATACCAATTAATTATTTTTCTTTCATTATATTATAACATTGTAATAAGTATTTTTTATATGTTTATGTTTTGGATATATAAAGATGCATGGGCCAGAAGCTTATCAAACTAAATTGAAAACTCTGGAAGAGCGATTAGAATATTGTCAAAGGGCACAAAACTTTGTATTAATGAGGCTTTGTATTCTTCAGAGGCAAGCAAAAATGTGCTTAGCTTTAAGGATATACGTTATAATGGTTATTATATTGAAACCAATAATGAAGGCAGTGAATAATTTCTTTATATTACTTCGATAGTATCGGTCCCGAAGCTCATATTAGAAAAGCTGCCTATTACTTCAATGAGAACAATTGAAACAAATGTTGCAATATAACAGAAGTGTTCGGACCCAAAGGTTTTTATGCTTTGGCATGATCGTCTTGGTCATCCAAGATCAATAATGATGCGTCGAATTATTAAAAACTCCCACTAACATCCCTTAAAGAACTAAAGGATTCTTTTGTCGACTGATTATCCATGTAGTACATGTTCTCAAGGTAAATTAATTTCCAAACCATCACATTTAAATATCGTTATTAAGTGTCCATATTTCATAGAAAGAATTAAGGGTGATATATGTGGACCAATACACCCACCTTATGGTACATTCAAGTATTTTGTTGTTTTAATTGATGCATCAACTAGATGGTCACATGTATGTTTACTTTCTACTATAAATGTTGAATTTGCTAGGATTCTTGCTCAAATAATTAGGTTGTGAGCACAATTTCCTGATTATTCAATTAAGAAATTTCGTTTAGATAATACTGGTAAATTCACATCTCAAACTTTTAATGAATATTTCATGTTAATTGGAATTGAAGTTGAACATCCTGTTGCACATACACATACTCAAAATAGATTAGTTGAATCACTTCTCAAGAGAATTCAAATTATTGCTCAATATTTGCTTATGAAATCAAAATTACTAGTTTTTGTTGGGGGTCATGCTTATATTTTACATGGTGCATCATTAGTTTGCATTAGGCCAACCACTTATCATAAATTCTCATAATTGCAACTTGTACTTGGCCAACAACCAAATATTTTTCACTTGTGCACATTTGGTTATGCTGTATATGTACTTATTGCACCCCCAACGCACTAGTTAAGATGGTCCTCAACGTAGATTTGAAATTTATACAGGTTTTGATTCCTCATCTATCATTAGATATTTTGAACCTCTAACAAGTGATATTTTTAAGACACATTTTGAGGATTGTCGTTTTAATGAAACAATCTTCCCACTATTAGGGGGAGAAAAGTCGTTGCCTGAAGCACGACGTGAGATTACTTAGAATGTTTCGACATTATCTTATCTTGATCCTAGTACAAATCAATGTGAACTTGAAGTTCAAAGTATTATTCATTTGTAAGGAATTGCAAATTAATTATCGAATGTATTCATCGACAATAAGAAAATAGTGAAATCTCACATTCTAGCTACTAATACTCCAGCACGGATTGAAGTCCCTATAGGACAATCAATTAATATAGTAACAAATGAATCAAAGTCACACCTGAACCGTGGAAGACCGATTGATGTTAAAGATAAAATTTCCTGGAAGAGAAAAGTAAAAAAAAAACAAATTGCATCCTATAAAGAGGCTATACCTATGAAACGGGCCACTAAAATAATTGATCTATTAAAAATTTATGAATAAAAATCTCCTGAAAATAAAACTCTTGAAGAGTTATCCCTTGAAAAGGATGAGTTATCCCCTTAAGAGGACCAGGTACCTGAAAATAACGAGATCTCGATACATTATGTACTTATATGAGAAATATAGGATATAAATAAATTTTTTGTCGACAACATATTTTCATATAAAGTTACTCTTGATATTACCAGAAGTAATGATAATGAATATGAACTACAAACCATTGATAAATGTCAGCGTAGAAATGATTGGCTAATGTGGAAAGAGGCGATTCAAGCATAATTAAATTCACTAAGTAAATGTGAAATCTTTGGACCTGTATTTCGAACACCTAAAGGTGTAATGCCTATTGGATACAAATGGGTATTTGTACGTAAAAAATGAGAAAAATGAAATTATAAGGTACAAAGCGCGACTTGTAACACAAGGTTTCTTGTAGATACTTGACATTGATTATAAAGAAACATATGCTCCTGTAATGGAAATAATTACATTCAGATTTTTAATTAGCTTGGTAGCAAAAGATAATTTGGATATACAATTAATGGATGTGTAAACAACATATCTGTATGGATTATTAGATAATGATATCTACATGAAAATCCATAAAGGATATAAAATGTCTGAAACATATAATTCTACATCTCGAAGTATGTATTCTATCAAGCTACAAAGATCCTTATATGGGTTAAAGAAATTTGGACGCATGTGGTATAATCGCCTTAGTGAATATCTTTTGAAAGAAGGATTTGAGAATAATCCAATGTGTGCATGTGTTTTTATTAAAAAAATTAGAATTTGGAGCTGTTATTGTTATAGTAGATTTAAATCTTGTAAGGACTTCAGAAGAGTTAACAAAATAGCAAATTGTTAAAAGAATGAATTTGAGATAAAATATCTTGGTAAGGCAAAAAAATCTTGTCCTACAAATTGAGCATCTTCCAAATGGAATTCTTATTCATTAATCAATGTACACAGAAAAGGTCCTAAAGCACTTGTACATGGATAAAGCTAATTCTTTGAGCACTCTAATGGTGAGTTGGTTAGTCGATGTCAAAAAAGATTCGTTTCGAACACAAGAAGATGATGAAACTCTTGATCCTGAAGTACCATATCTTAGTGTAATTGGTGCTTTGATATATCTTACAAATTTTACACGACCCGATATAGCATTTGCAGTTAACTTACTAGCAAGGTATAGTTCTGCACCAACTTGAGAACATTGGAATGAAATTAAGCATATTCTACATTATCTTCGTGAGACTACTAATTTGGGATTATTTTATCCAAAGGATCAAAACCACAGTTAGTAGGATATGCTGATGTAGGTTACCTTTTTGCTCCACACAAAGGCCGATCAAAAATAGGATATTTATTTACTTATAAGATCTATTAAGCAATCAATTTCTGTTACTTCCTCAAATCATGCAGAGATTATCGTAATTCATGAAGCGAGTCGTGACTGTGTTTGGTTGAGATCAGTAATTCAATATATTCGTGAGAATTGTAGATTATCATCGATCATAAATAGTCCAACGATATTATATGAAGATAATGCCGCTTGTATCACTCAAATTAGGGGAGTAAATTTTCAAAAGGATGTGTGCTGATTATACTCTTTTCCTTCGCTAAGGTTTTTTCCATTGGTTTTCCTTTGCAAGGTTTTTAATTAGGCAATCTTAAGGCATTAGAAGTTATACAAGAATATTTTACTCTTTTCCTTAGCCAA